>JARYZH020001015.1:0-45436 GCA_030021035.2 Notholithocarpus densiflorus | reverse complement strand
ATGACTAAGGTTCTGTTTAAACACTTTTATAATAAATGTAAGTGTAGGAATTTCCACTTCTTCACACAACATACGAGTTTAATGACAAAGGAAATTCTTATTAATAATAATACCTTTTCAGTTTATTTACATTCCAAGGACGTGGTATTACACGTTCGTCTAAATCTTTCAAAAAATATGCCCCTATACCTGCTTCCGAGGTGATGCGATATGGTCCTTCCCAATTGGGCCCTAGCTTTCTCCACGCTGGGTCTTTTGCAGTGCCCAGAACTTTCCTCAAGACCAAGTCACCAGGCGCTAGTGGCCTTAGCCTTATTTTAGCGTCGTATCCTTGCTTAAGTTTGTGTTGGTAGTACGCCAATTGGACCAGTGCACTTTTCCTTCTTTCCTCAACGAAATCTAAGCTTCTTTCCAGCAGATTATCATTATTGTTTGAATCGAACGAACTGCTTTTTAGAGTTGGAAACCCTGTTTCCAAAGGAATGACAACTTCGACACCATAAGTCATCGAAAAGGGGGTTTCCCCCGTTGACCTGCGAGGTGTGGTTTGATAGGCCCACAGGACATGCGGCAGTTCTTCCACCCATCTCCCTTTTGCATCATCTAACCTCTTCTTCAGTCCGCTTACTATGACTTTGTTAACGGCCTCGGCTTGTCCATTCCCTTGGGGATAAGCTGGGGTGGAATATCTATTCGTTATTCCTAATTCGCCGCAGTATCTCCTGAAGGCCTTACTGTCAAACTGAAGACCATTGTCCGAGATAATAGTACGAGGGACCCCGAACCTAGTGACGATGTTCCTCCAAATAAATTTCTTAGCGTCCACATCCCTGATGTTTGATAAAGGCTCGGCTTCAACCCACTTAGTAAAATAGTTAGTGCCGACCAGCAGATATCTCTTGTTTCCTGCTGCTTTGGGAAAAGGCCCGACAATATCCAAGCCCCATTGAGCAAATGGCCAAGGACTGGTTAGTGGATTAAGGATCCCTCCTGGTTGGTGTATGTTTGGTGCGAATCTCTGGCATTGGTCGCACTTCTTTACGTACTCGTGTGCTTCTCTTTGCATATTTGGCCACCAGTAGCCTTGCGTGATGGCCCTATGAGATAAAGACCTGCCTCCAGTGTGACTCCCACAAATCTCCTCGTGTAGCTCTTCTAGGATGACCTCTGTCGCTTCAGGATGAATACACAGTAGATATGGTCTGGCAAAAGAGCGCTTGTATAATTTTCGATTTTCGGACAACCAGAAGCGAGGTGCTTTTCTTTGTATTTTTTCTGCCTCCAATTTACTCTCCGGCAAGAGGTCTTCTTTCAAAAACGATATGATGGGATCCATCCAGCTAGGTTCCACTCGGACCTGACAAATCTGGGTTAACTTTCCCCCTGCCTCCATGGGCTTGTACAAGTCTTCTACGAGAATAATTCAAGGTAAGCTCTGCGCCGAGGAGGTTGCAAGTGTAGCCAGAGAATCTGCATGCGAATTGCTGCTTCTGGGGATGTGCAGTAGACTGAATGACTCAAATTTTAACCGCAACTGTTTTACTTGACTTAAATACTTCTGCATTCTTTCATCCCTTGCCTCTAATTCGCCCTTCACTTGACCAACAACTAATTTGGAGTCTGAAAATATTTTTACTTCTTTTCCCCCCAGCCTTTGAACCATGGTCATTCCTTCCAGCAGAGCTTCGTACTCAGCCTCATTATTGGTGGCTAAGAAACCCAACCTCAACGATTTCTCTATTGTAAGTTGTTCAGGAGAGATCAGGACCAGTCCCAATCCAGAACCCCTTTGATTTGCTGCACCGTCGACATACACTTTCCAGCATAGGGGTTCTTGCAGCGAGATGATGCCAACCGATTTTTCATCCATGTGCTGCGCTGCTAGCACATTCTCTAACGAGGCTTCAGCAAATTCGGCTACCAGGTCTGCGAGGATCTGACCCTTGACAGAGGTGCGAGGCATGTACTTGATGTCAAAAGCCCCTAGAATTGTACCCCATTTAGCAATCCTGCCTGTATAGTCAGCATTTCGAAGTACAGCCCTAAGCGGGAGTTGAGTTAAGACGATGACAGTGTGTACCTAAAAATAGTGGGGAAGCTTCCGCGTACCATGGACCACAGCCAAAATGGCCTTCTCCAATGGTAAATAGCGCACCTCGGCCTCATGTAACGATTTGCTAACGTAGTAAACCAGCTGTTGCACGCCACCGTCAACTCGGATCAACACCAGACTTACAGCATGGGGGGCCACGGCAATATAGGCGAACAGCACCTCATCCTCCTGAGGGCTGGACATGATGGGGGCTGAGAAAGATATTCCTTAAGCTGTTGGAAGGCCTTAGAGCACTCCTCGGACCACTCGAATCCCTTCCACTTTTTCATCAAGAGGAAGAAAGGCCTGCATCTGTCTGCTGAACGAGATATAAACCGATTTAAGGCGGCAATCATTCCAGTAAGTTTCTAGACCTCTTTGGGATTACGAGGAGAGTGTAAATTGTTAATCGCCTTAATTTGATCGAGATTGACTTCGATTCCTCTGTGGGTTACCATGTATCCCAGGAATTTGCCCGATCCCACACCAAACGAGCATTTGGAGGCATTTAGGCGCAACTTGTGCTTCCTCAAGATTTCAAAGATGCTTCCGAGGTCATCAACGTGCTTGGATACCGCCTTGCTCTTTACCACCATATCGTCTATGTAGACCTCAATGCTTCTTCCTAATTGAGACTCGAACATTCTCGTCATCATGCTTTGATAGGTTGATCCGGCGTTTTTTAGACCGAAAGACATCACCTTGTAATGATAGTTTCCGATGGGGGTGACAAAAGCAGTCCTCTCCTGATCTTCCAAGGCTAAGGGTATTTGGTGATATCCTTGGAAGGCGTCCAAGAAGCTCATCCGAGGGTGTCCCACTGTCGCGTCCACCAATTGATCTATTCGTGGCATGGGGAATGGATCTTTTGGGCAGGCCTTATTTAGATCGGTAAAGTCCACACATACTCGCCACTTGCCACTCTTTTTCTTTACCACCACAGTATTAGCCAGCCACTCAGGGTAAAACACCTCCTTGATAGCTCCTGCTTGCTTAAGCTTTCTCACCTCTTCCTCAACAGCATCTGCATGCTCCTTGGATGGGCGTCGGGGTGGTTGCTTTTTTGGAGTAATGGATGGATTAACGTTCAAGTGGTGACAGATAAAGGTCGGGTCCACCCCCGGGGCCTCGTAAGCACTCCAGGCGAATACATCAACGTTCTTCTTAAGAAATTCTATCAACTCCTCTTTCTCGCATGGCGGCAACTGGGACCCGACTTGAAAATATTTCTCCAGATCATCCCCTATAATGATCTTCTCCAAGTTGTCACATTTTGCCTCCTCGGAATGCCCATTGATAGGCAACTCTAGAGTTTTTAATTGCTATGAACTTCCCTCAGCGGCTATCGGCGATTCAACCTCAGGTTGATGGGATATGGCAGCCACTAAGCATTGTCTGGCCATGGACTGGTTTCCAAGGATTTCTCTAACCTGATCCTCGGAAGGGTACTTCACTCTTTGATGCAGAGTGGAGGAAACAGCCCCTAGAGTGTGAAGCCAAGGTCTGGCCACAATAGCCGTATACGATGAATAAACGTCCACCACAATGAAATTAACCTCTACCACCTCAAGACCGGTTTGTACAAGTAGCCTAATCTGACCTTTCGGCATAACGGTTCTTCCCTCGAAACTAACCAGGGGGGAGTCATAGGCGGTTAGATTCTCGGACTTTAACCCCAAACCTCTAAACAGGTCGGGATACATAACCTCCACGGCACTGCCTTGGTCCACCAACACCCTCTTCACATCATACCCACCTATTCTAAGTGTAATCACCAAGGCATCGTCATGGGGTTGGATAGTTCCGACCTTGTCCTCGTCTGAAAAACCCAGAAATGGTTGGGTTTCCATCTTGGTTCTCTTTGACTCAAGCTTATTGCCCTCGGCCAGTGACCGAGCTATAGACATCACTCGGTACGGGCAGGATCCTGTTCTTCCGGGGGCAGCGAAGATGACGTTTATCGTTCCTAGGGGGGCCTGAGGAAGCTCCTCTTCTAGAATCAAACCCAGCCTGTCCTGCTTGGTTGCTGGAATGATGCAACAGATCTTTCAATCTTCCTTCTCGGACCAACTGATCCAAATGGTCCCATAAATTCCTGCAATCCTCGGTAGTATGTCCTTGATCTTGATGATATTGGCAATAGAGGTTTTGGTTGCGCCTCATAGCGTTCCCAGCCATTTTGTTCGGCCATTTAAAGAACGACTCGTTCTTTATTTTTTCCAAAACCTGATGAACTGGTTCTCGAAATACCGCGTTGACAGCTTGGGTGTTGGAGGAATTTGACTGCCCGGCGAAATCTCTCCGAGGCCGATTGTTACTGAACCGGTCCGACCTGAAATCCCTACGCTCTTGAGGGTTAACCTTGGTTTTACCCTTTCCTTGCTGCTGGTCTTCTTCAACTCTTTTGTACTTGCTTATTCGATCCATAAGCTGACGCACACTGGTGACAAGTTTACCAGTGAGGGACTTCCTTAATCCATGTTCGGCAGGTAGACCACCTTTAAAAGTACTGATGACCACGTCCTCAAAGTCACCATCTATTTCATTGTACGTTTCCCAATATCTGTCCGAGTACGTTTTCAGGGTTCCCCTTCCCGCATGGACAGAGACAATAAAGAATCTAAAGGGCGAGGTACCCTACTGCAAGTGATAAAACGAGAACCAAAAGCCTGCGTAAGTTCCTTAAAGGAATTTATGGAGTTAGCCTTCAACCCATCGAACCACCTCATGGCCACGGGTCCCAAACTGGAGGGAAAAACTTTGCACATCAAAGCCTAGTCCCTAGAGTAGATAGCCATTTTCTGGTTGAACTGGCTCACGTGTTCTATTGGATTCGTTCGGCTGTAGTAAGTGGTGAAAGTGGGTTGATGGAATCGCCGAGGAAGTTCTGCTCTTTCAATCCAACGCGTAAAGGGGGATCTAGAGATTTGGTTCAAAGCCTTGCTCATGGCGTCATTCTCCAGCCCCTTGAGAGGTGGACTCTTACGTTTCCGCTTATGAACGTTTTCCTCGTCACAGGAAAAAGATTCGCTCGGTGGTGTCCTAGGCCCGCGTTTGTACGTGACATCCTCTTCATCATTTGAAGAAACGCCAGAACTAGAAGGAGCTCGTCGCTGGTGTGCATGGCGTAGTTCTCGCTTTAACTCATCGATTTCCCTTTGCATGGCCCTGTTACTCCGCTCCTGAGGGAAGTGATTCCCCATTTGCGGGTGACTTCTGCTAGTCTGTGTGGTATGTGGACTACCCTCCCTATCTCTTCTACGTTCAAGATTATGGAAGGCATCTTGTTCATGGGAGCCTCTAGATTCCTGCTGATGGGGACCTGATCCTGCCATTGTGAAACGTCGCGCTCACTATTACACAAATTCTTCCCACAGACAGCGCCAATTGTAGGGCAACAAATTGTGCACTCAAGTCCAAAGGATGCAGGACCTGGGCCCAATAAGTCCGCTGCAATAAATTTGTTGAGAGTGGGTTAAAGAATTAGGTATGAATGGCGAGGACTACGTTCAACCTGTTCTTAAAAACAAACTAAAAAAGCTGATCAAAGGCCCTAAGCATATCGAGATGATCTGATATAAATAAGTTTTTATTTTGATCCGAGGAGACATCATGTTATGTAATTCACGTTCTCTTTCTTTCTTCTTTCTCTTTCAATTTTTCTCTCCCCCAAACAATGGAGGGGGAGTCACACTATATAATCCTCTTCTAATCATCCTAACCTTACACTTGTCCTTCATCTAAGGCGTCCCTTGATACTTGTCCCATCAGACCTTTTCTTTGGCTTCCTGTGAGCTGTAATAGTTTTGGTAGCATTGTTCAGAGGTCTTCTCCACATAAATGCAGCCAGAAAAGTAGTTGCAGGGTATTCAATGTGGTGGTAGAAGCCTTTCTTCAGATATTTTGGGGATCTTTTCCTTCCCAGTAAGTTCACAAGGGTCATTTCTGTCATTGGAGATTCTAGGAGGATTATTTCAATCAATGAGATTCATCCTTGAACCGAACTCCTCTAATCCGAGGACTATACCCTCCTCGGACAGAATCGTCTGTTCCCTATGTACGAATCTTCTGAAAGTAGAATGTTTAATAAATGCTACACTGTTCGGCCCATGAGTCTTCCTCGGATTAAGCCCACAGCCTAAGATGCGTGGCTCTTGGTTATTTGTCCCCACAATTTCTTTATTGTTTAGTTATATATATATATATATATATTTGTTTTAATAATTTCTAAGCAGTGAATCATCTGATTATTTAATATTTTTTGGTCTTTCAGAAGTTTTAATATTTGAATTTTTGAGTTATTTTTTTGCAGTATCTGAAACTGTCTGACAAATTTTTTATAAGCCATTACACCTTCAAGCAATGACTTCATTAAATTGTAAAACAAATTGAAGTTATACAAGAGCAAATTATGCAATGATGTAGTTTCTTAAATTTTTTATAAAATTATTTTAATCTACCTCACAAATAGGTAGGTTCTTGTGCATAGTACGAGTTAGCGACTAATAATAACTAATAAAGAAACATTTATCAATTCATCTGATCAAGTTCAGAAGAAAAATGTAATTAAAAGAAAGTTAGATTTATCTAAGGTTTTTATTATTTTTATTATTTTTTATATATAAATAAAAAATGACAAGTTTGAAAATAACATATAAGAATAAGAATAAGATACCAATTCCATACACTTGGGTGGGTTAGGAGAAATTTTTGGTTCCTCCGGGAGGACCACTGATGTGGTCCTCCCTGCTCCTGCCAACCAATTAAAAAGTGTCATGTGGCAATTTTTTTTGATTCAGCTCCACATCAGTAGCAACCCATTTCCTTAACTCTTGTTAACAAAACCAAACCAAGGTTAAAACTAAAACAAACTTACCCACAGCCGGAGGAAACCCAAAATCAAAGCCAAAATCAAACACATCTGCCTCTTTCTTTCTCTCTCCCTCTAGCTCTATTTCCCCAATTCTCTAGAGAAGAAATTCCCATCTCTTTCTGTATGAAATTGAAATTCAAAGCCGTGGCTACTACAATAGCAACAGCGAGGAGGCTGATGAGATAAAAATAATGCGATGTCGTTCGCGGAGGCGAGGAGGCTGATGAGATTGGTGAACGTGGAAGCGTACGAGAGCATGGGCGTCGCTAGATCCGCCGCTTTCGCTCAGGTTCTCGACGAAGCCGGCGTCATTCTTCTCTTTCGCAACAAGGTCTACCTTCATCCCGATAAGGTCGAAATCTCTCTCAACCAGCATCTTTGCCGAGAAGCAAAGATAGGACCCAAAGCCCACAAGCTCCGATCGGTTTTGGTATCAGATTTGGTGGTCATGGGAATTTTGGGTTTTGGTTTTAAGACTCATGCCCATTCGATCTTAACAGGGATGTGGTTTATGAGATGAAGGCATACAAATTTTTTTTATTTTTTTTTTATGGGAATTTGAATGTTGTTGTTGATGCTGCGAAATTGATGTCCCAAAGTTTTGAAGAAAGATTGTATCAATGGCTTTGAAGAATTGGTTCTGATGTGATACAAGGCCAAAATACTGAGGCACGTGCTAAGGCAATGGTGTGCATTAAGGTGTGTTGGGTGATGCACAGCTGTGTGCATTGAGGTGTGCACTGGGGTGCGTGGGCTGCTGCTGTATTGTGCGTGGGCTGCTGCTGTGAGGTGCGTGGGCTGCTGCTGTGTTGTACCAAAAAGTTGAGCAGTTGGTTGGGATGGTCAGGGGTAGTTAGTTAGTTAGGCAGTTAGAGCAGGGTTGTTAATCATTGGATAGTAAATTAGTTACTTACTGTTAATGCATTGATTAGTGAGATGTAATCATTGATTAGGGGATTAGTTAGTTAACATGGATTCTATTACATAAATAAGATGGATTGTATTGATGAGGTTCATAAGGAATAACAAATTTGATTTCACTTGCTTCCTTTATTGCTCTGTTTTTGGTGTTTGGATCTCACTGTAAATTTTGTTCATTTTGGCAATAAAATTTCTCAATTGTTGGGCAGCTTGTTGTTGAGTTTGAGCTTGTTCCCAATTATATGAACTGTTTTTGAATAGTGCCTCTCTCATTGAGTATCGGGGCAAATTATTGGTAATGTTGTTAAAAGGGCAATTTCTCATTGAGAAGTGTAAGTATTTTGCTTTGATGGATGAACTCTTCAAAAAAATAAGGTGCTGATTCATCTTTAAAAAGGGACATGGAAGAAAGAATTCTAAAACATCATTTCCCTCCCAAAACCAGGCCACATACAATATCTAATAAGAGGATCATAAGTATATTAAAATAACCACATCTATGAGCAAAGATTTTTTTTAAAAACAAATTGAACAGTGCCTTATCTCTCTCAAGTCCCAACATCCAATAAAAAAAGGCCACATAACCATCTTTTCTTACTCAGCTCCACATCAGCCTTACCCATTAACTTAACTATAATTAAAAAATCAAACCAAGGTTAACTCTCAGCTCTACTTACAGACTTACTCACTTACCCACTGTTGGAAACCCAAAATCAATTAGCCAAAATCAAACCGTCTTAACCCACTGTGTTAGCCACTTCTCACCCAATTTCTAAAACCCAAAATTTTATTTTACCCGCTCAATCCTCTTCCCTCTCCCTTCCCGCATCATTGGACGAGCCTTTCAAACAATCTTATGCTGGGCTTTCTTTCTTCTCCCTTGGATGAATAGTGAGTACGATTGACTGTAAGCTATGGCTGAAGTGGTTCCTGGAATCCACACACCACCATTGCAACTAACCAATATTGATCAAGGTATGTATGTTACAAAGACTCATTTCACTCTTCAATGTATCATTCTCTTAGCTTTGTTTTGTTTTTATGTAGTTTACAAATATGGTGTTTTCTACGTGTTTGACAGAAGCCCAAGATAAGAAATAATTAAAATAATGAAATTTTTATGTGTTGTTTTCTTTCTATCTAGTTTATAGATATTAAAAATTAAATTTTTATGAGTTTGTGATGTGAATCGTTAGAACCCATTCCATACCACTGCCTACTTTTTGTTTTTGGGTTTATTAGATGCCACTCTGTTTCTTTGTTTTTGAAACAGAGCACAAGTTCTAAACGAACCTTAAGTCCAAAATGTAAAAATAGTTCAAAATTTTTTTTCTTACAGTTAATAGTTTATACGCACACACCATTCTAACCATTCTTTTTTCTTTTTTTATTATCCTTTTGATTTGAGTTTCCTTAGAAATGTGTTTTGTGATGTTTTTAATTATAGATATTAGAGCCGATGAAGAACTACAAGATGTTGAAAATTTGCTTGGAATGGTGGTGCACAGTGAGGAGGAAGCATATAAATTGTATAATGATTATGCTATATGAATTGGGTTTAGCGTTCGAAAAGAAAAACTCAGATATGAAAAAAATGGTGTAAGGCAGAGAGAGTATGTGTGTTCGAAAGAAGGATTTCCACGAGATGGTGACCATTTGGATGATAAGAAATTCAAAAGATTACAAACTAGGACTGGTTGTGAAGCTAGTATCCGGTTTACAGTGACAAATGGTGAATGGAAGGTTACTCATTTCAATCCTAATCATAATCACGAGCTTGCAAAGCCTGAAGAAAGACCGTTTTTAAGGTCTAATCGAAAAATAACTGATGCTCAGTTAGGTGTAATAAGAACTTTCAAAGAAGCGGGCATAAGAACAGTAAGTACATATTCCTATTTAGTTGAGGAAGCTGGGGGATTTGAAAATGTTGGGTTTATAAAACGAGATTGCTATAATGCGGTGAACAAGCAGAAGTTAATCAATGTTGAGGCTGGAGATGCTCAAAGTTTAGTAAACCATTTTAAACAGAAGCAAGCAGAAGATCCTATGTTTTTTTATGCAATTCAAGTTGATCAAGAAAATCGAATGACAAATTTTTTTGGAGAGATGGTAGATCAAGAATTGATTATAACTCTTTTGGAGATGTAATATGCTTTGACACTACATATCGAACTAACAAGTATAATATGATATGTGCCCCATTTGTAGGTGTCAACCATCATTGGAAGAATGTACTTTTTGGTTGTGCATTTCTATTGGATGAAACAACTGCTTCATTTACTTGGTTGTTTGAAACATTCTTGGAATCAATGGGAAATCAAAAACCAAAGACAATTTTTACTGACCAATGTCAAGCAATGAAGAATGCCATAAGAGTTGTGCTTCCTGATACTTGTCATCGCCTATGCTTATGGCATATCTCAAAAAATGCTGCAGAAAATTTACCAAGGCATTATACGAATCCTGAATTTAAGAGTAGATTTAATAAGATTCTTTATAATTGTGAGACAGAAATAGAGTTTCAGTCTTGTTGGGATGCCTTGCTTAGAGATTACAATTTGGTGGGCAATAAGTGGCTTAACACCTTATATGAAAATCGTGAAAGGTGGTGTTCAGTTTTTAGTCATAACATTTTCTCTTGCCGAATGAAAGCTTCATCCAGGAGCGAGAGTACAAATAATGTTTTTCAACATATGGCATGCAAAACAATGAGACTAACAGAATTTGTACATGAGTATGAGAAAACTTCAAAAAATATGCGCACAGAAGAGTTAGAAGAAGATTTTCGTTGCAAACAAGGTACGTCTTTTCAAATAGTCCAAAATTGTGGACTTTTGCAACATGCATCATCTGTTTATACTCGTACAATGTTTAAAAGATTTGAGTTAGAAATTACTTCTACCTTGGGGGTCACACACCAAGATGTTAATTCTGATGGAGTGTCTTTCACCTATGAAGTCATTGAAGGAGGTGGTCAGAGGGTTCATGTTGTCCATTTCAACTCCTCAAATAATGAAATCACGTGCAGCTGTAAAATGTTTGAAACATTGGGGTTACTATGTCGACATGCTTTGCGAATACTTATTGTGAAAAATGTAACAGAGCTTCCTGTTCAGTATATTTTGAAACGATGGACAAAAAATGCAAAGAAAGATAATGTTGTATGTGATCATACAAAATCAGCGGATGCAAATGATGAGCTGTCAGTGACATCACGCCGTAATGAATTAATGCGCTCAGTTTATGAATTTTTCACAAAAAGTGCAGCAACAACTCGGCATACTGAAATGTGCAAAAGAAAAATTAGAGAGATGATAGAATTTGTTGAGAAAGATATGGAGATGTTAAGTGTGGCAAGAGATGATGGTGAAAGAGAAAATAGTTTTGTGGATAATAACGTCTCTGGTGATGTTGAGAAGACTAATTGCTCACTTAATAATTTGCCTATATTAGATCCCCCATGTGTGCGACCAAAAGGAGTTACAAATGCGAGAATGAAAAGCAACATGGAGAAGCGTAAAAGGAAGGCATTAAAAGATATTACAAGATCAAGTAACTCTTTTTCTTTTTAAATTTTAAATGTTAGTTCAATGATTCAATTATTTATTTGTTGTGAATAATGCCCAATATTTCCTCTCTTTTTTTAGAACAATTGCCCAAGAGAGGACTTCCAGCAAACTCTGCCCAAGAGAGGACTTCCAGCAAACTATGCCAGCCGATGCACCCATCTAATGTACCCATGGATGAGAACTACAATAATCAAGTATGATCTAAGCCCTTTGCATCCTCTTTTTTATTTATTTTTAAATGATCATAAATTTTAATCTCTTATAGTATTTTATAGGTATTCCATTCTTTGGGCATGCCAATGACTAGTAGTTCAAACCATTTTCAACTATCAAATCAGGTACAAGTAAAAAATAAAATAAAATGATTTATGCACTAGTATTTCATTTTTATAAATGTCTACAATTTGATGTTGAGATAATTTGAATGTAGATCCCTTTTTCTTATTGGAGCGGTGCTTCTCCAAATGTTAGCTTAACAAGCATGCTTCAAAGTAACAATTGCTTAAATCATTTAAGCCAAGTAAATATACTTGCTATTTTTATTCCTCATTAGTTATGTTTATTTATTTGTATCAATAGTTATCACTTTGTTACTAATAACTGAAAATGTCTATATCTAATTTTGCAGAATTCTTTCTTAAATGGTTTCACACAACTAAATCCAGGACAAAAGTGATTTGACTTGAAAGATTTTTGATGAGTATTCAACTCAGAAGATTCTTGACAAGTATGAGAGGAGTGAAAGCTGTAGGAAATGTTATTTTTGTATATTGAAGGCAATGAAAATAGGCTGATTTTTAGGATATGTTAGAATACATTCCTTTTTGTATATTTTCTTTTGTTATGCCTTCTCATCCTCTAGACAAAAATTGTATTATTCAACACTGTTCTTCATCCAATTGAATATAACTATTATAAATGAAAAGTATTTTCATTTCAGCAGTGATCAGCTTCTTCAGCATCATAATTTAAACTTGGCATTGTGTCTAACCTTATTGATCATTCTGCACACACCTGGAAACCTGATTTAATCCGTTCCTTATACCTTCATACTATTAGTGCTGAAATGCTTAAAACCCCCATCTCCAAGGTAGGTGCTAGCCAAGACAAATTGTTGTGGAAACATTCCAAGTCTGGTAAGTACCAAGTGGAAAAAGCCTACACCAGCACTCTTAGTATGGAGGCTAGTCTAACTATTCAATCTTTGATTTGCAGGTATTAGGTGGCTTTCAACAACCAAAACACTTCTTAACACCAGCCTACAAGGTAGAAAAACACTCAACAAGGATTAGGTGATACCTGGCAAATGATCATTAAGATAGCAGGTGCAAGGTTAAGGAGGAGCAAAAGGAAGTGGTCAACTTTGCAGATGATCATTAAGATAGCAGATGATCATTAAGCTTGATGATAGTTAAGCTTGTTGCAGCCATGCCCTTAATGCTGGGAAAGAATCTTATTACTCTTCACAGCACCTAGCAGAAGATACAAGTAACAACTTTAAATCCTTTCCCTTAGCTTATTTATATTTTCCTTTCTTCACTATCTCTAAGATAAAATGAATTTCTTTCCTGTAGAGTCCTTGAGGAGTACCATGCTACTTTTGTGGAAACAGTGCCTTTCAAGTCAATTGCAACATTCACCATTTTCCAAACAATTTATTTGCTTACATGCCTTTCAAGTCAATTGCAACCCAGCATTTGTATAACTTTTGTGTATATCTCCCTTTGAATGGTATCAAAAAAGATGAATCAGCACCTTATTTTTTTGAAGAGTTCATCCATCAAAACAGCCACCCACAAGCTTGAAAACCACCCAAACACAAGTTCCCCCCCTTATTGTCTTGCGTCAAACTAAAATTGAGATTTTGATACCCTAATCTCATCCTTAACAAGTTTCAAGTAGTTGTGGCTGTCAGCCATTTAAGCCCTCTTCAAGGAGAATTTATGTTTATTTTTTATTTCTCCCTCTTCAAGGAGAATTTATCTTAGTTTGCTAGTTGGTTCCTTCTCAAGGAAAAGAAAAAAAAAAGGTTTGCTAGTTTATTCATGGTCAGGAATTTGATGGGAGTGAAATGGTGTTTTAGTAGGTGCCTTATGTGCATGGCGGATGGTATTTGTAAGATAGAGTCACTGCAACATGAAATAAAAGTTCTGGAAAGTGATTTCTTGAACAACCGCCATGGAAATTCCTGTCCAATTATTATGACATTTTTAGTTTCGGAATGTTCCTATTGCGTAGATTTATCCATGTACTCTAAAAATGTGATATTGAGAAATTGGATGATTTCTTATTGGAGTGGACTTTACAAGTCTTTGATGCCTGTAATGAAGCTAGTGTGAAACTGTCATGTACTTATGTTTTTGCTTACATGCCTGTATGAGAGAGACTTTAATTTTAATTTGATATATTTGTATCTTCTATATTACTTGTAACTTCTATCTGTTACCCAATGTTTTAATTGCATGCAAGTAGCACGTGATCTGTATGCCCTTTTTTTTATTTCCAAGTTTATGCAGCTATGCAATTTCTGTGAATGCACTAAAGAAAAGAAATAGTACATTAATTATATTAGGGATGGCTGGATCTTGCTCGCTGCCGGAAGAGATAAGGCACGGTTCAATTTGTTTTTAAAAAAAATCTTTGCTCATAGATGTGGTTATTTTAATATACTTATGATCCTCTTATTAGATATTGTATGTGGCCTGGTTTTGGGAGGGAAATGATGTTTTAGAATTCTTTCTTCCATGTCCCTTTTTAAAGATGAATCAGCACCTTATTTTTTTGAAGAGTTCATCCATCAAAGCAAAATACTTACACTTCTCAATGAGAAATTGCCCTTTTAACAACATTACCAATAATTTGCCCTGATACTCAATGAGAGAGGCACTATTCAAAAACAGTTCATATAATTGGGAACAAGCTCAAACTCAACAACAAGCTGCCCAACAATTGAGAAATTTTATTGCCAAAATGAACAAAATTTACAGTGAGATCCAAACACCAAAAACAGAGCAATAAAGGAAGCAAGTGAAATCAAATTTGTTATTCCTTATGACCCTCATCAATACAATCCAGCTTATTTATGTAATAGAATCCATGTTAACTAACTAATCCCCTAATCAGTGAGTATTGGGTTTTATTTGGTGCGGTGCGCAAGGCATTACCATGTATAGGCATGCGTGGGGACCAAGCAAGGCCATGGTGGACCCGCCGGTTACCCTCCTCGTCGGCCCCTAACGGGTTTCCTGTCGGCCTCCTAGAGGTGTCCTGTTGGCCTTATAGAGCTGTCTATCAAGCGCAACCCGGGGGGTCATCAAATGGTCAAGTCGTCGGCCTAGGACTCCTGTCGGTTTACGTGGAGCTAACGGGTACGTAGGCGCCGCCATCATCCTGGAAGGGCGCATTTGGGGGCTTTAATTTTCTGCCAAAAATACCCCTATCAAGTAATATTAGTGATATTTAAATATAAACCTTACAAATGGATGTGTGAACTTTCATATTTTATAAATAAAATTATTACTCCTTTTTTTGGAGAAGAAGTAAAAGCTTACTAATAATAAAGAAAGAAATGGATGTTTGATTAAATACGTAATGCTAAATATTTGGTTCCAAAAATAAAATAAAAAATCTTGCAAGACTAATTGTATTATGTCATGCTTCTAATAATTTTTTTTTTTTTTTTTTAATTTTAAACTTTGGGTGTTTTATAAGGAAAGAAAAAAGAATGTGTTGCAAGTCGTGATTTCTTTTTTATAGAGTTTCAACTTATAGTGTCTGCCTATGATGATTGTGTTCTTTATTTTCAGACTCTAGACATTTTATTCAACCATCAGAAACTTTATCAGTTAAGCTAATTACTGGAACTCACTTGCAAGTCATAATTAATGGAACATAAAGTAAAACACCTAAAATGGAACGGAAGAATTTTTATTACTAAACGTTTTTTCTTTTTGAGAAACAATTTTTATTTCTAAATTGAAAGGCTAGTAGCTGTTCAAAACCTAGCTGGTATATAAAATAAGAACTTGGCTTAAAACACATAGCTCACTAATTTTATTGCTTCTGCTTTCATTGAGTTTACTATATATTATAAATTTTATTATATAAACCTTATAAGTTAATGTGTGAACTTTCAAACACAAAACAAAAAAGTGATTAAAATTTATATTTATTATATTATTATTTGGTATTAATTATATTCATTATCATGTCAATTTGTAAACTTTTTATAATAAAATTGATGATTTTTAGAAATTTGCTTAACTTAAAGTCCCACCAAACAGTAAGAAATGATTCAAATGATAGCATAAAGTGCACCAATTGAAAATGAAATCATAATTTCCACATCTATATGGTCCTTCCACTCTTCTATTCTAAGCAATATTGGTTGCCAAGAGTCTTATAATTAACTCGATTAATACATTCTAGTATTCCAATGGATTGAGAAGTCTAGGGTTCAAACTTCAAACCCCTCCCTCCCAAAGATTGCATTTTTTTTTTTTTTTTTTTTTTTTTGTCAATGGTCATTGGCCGACTTATCTCTTTTTATACTTTTCCCTCCGTAAATACCATACTTGCCATCATTTAATTTACAATTTCCCAATTTGTGTCTGATTTTATGAAATTGGTTGATGGATGATCTTAACAGTGGTCTAAAATTGTCTCCAAGATAAGTTAATTGGTTAGGCCCTTTGACTTATTAAATTTTCAAAATCAAAACAGGAATATGAACACACACACACACACAAAAAAACGTGTGAAAATTTGTTTACAAGCAGTGTTGTGTATGTTAAATCCTAAATTAAGACTCTTACAACTTACTAATAATAAAAGAAAACATTTCTTACAAAAGAATCATACAAATTTTCATGACTCAAAAAATAGTACAAGTATGTCATAGAGGAATAGAAAATCTTAAATGCGGGCCATCCTCTATGGAAAAATAAAAGAACTTAATGCTAAAAATTGCCAATTAATTAAACTTAACAAACACATCACCTTCTCACATAACTACATAAGGGTAGGGTTTTTTTTTTGCATGAAACCACAAATGAGATTCACGTGCATCATAATTCTTACAGTATATTAATTATAACCATTTTTTTTTTTTTGGTAAATTATTAATTATAACCCTATACAGTGTGGAGCTCACATATTTACAAAAGAAATAATACGTATCATATGTTATATGTGTAAGATAATTATTGTGCTTAAGGAGGAGGACCAAATGCATGTACAACACCTTCTTTGAGAAGGACAGCCTTCATTTCCTTTTTCTTTTCTTTTTTTTTTTTTTTTTTTTTTTTTTTTGGTCTAGAGACAATCAAGCAAATTACCAAACAAAGGAAGAGAACGGGAACGAAGGACACTACAAAACTCAAAGTGTTGGCTTTGCCTGGAAATGGATGAATGCCCTTTGGGGAATGTTCCTCAAAATAAAAGTCTCTTGGGTGACCTTTCACTTCCCCATTCTCTGCTTTTTTAGACCTTAATTATCAAAATTAATGGCGAAATAAAACTCACAATAGCAAAACTCATAAAAACTCATAATAGCAAAAGCTTACTCTCAATAAAGATAGAAGCTACAATTAATGTAAAACAATGTTAATATTTGGTCCATAAAAAAATAAAAAATAAAAACTCTTGTTTTTTTATTTATAGAGTTTCAATCTATGGTGGTCACTTCTGATAATTTTGTTTTTTATCATCAAACCAAAACACCAATCAATTTTTGATGTAGGTGGGAATTGAACCTCAAATCTCTTATTCAACCATAAGAAACTTTACTAGTTGAAAAAAAAAAAAAAAAAAAAAAAAAAAAAAAAAAAAACTTGTTGATCAATGGTGGTGAAAACAAGAGCCGGTCACTTTTTTTTTTTTTTTTTGTTGGCTAAATGATGAATTTTATTGAGAAGAGAAAATTCAGGGCCGGTCCATCTGCCATCTCTACCTCCAAGATGTGGGCAGAAAGATTGGAGATGGGAAAGGCTCCAAATACATTACAAAAAGGTGCTCGCAGCTACGCCATGGTAGCACAATTGGCTAGCCTAACAACAGGAGCCAAAATGAAAAGAGCAAAGATAACTGGTTTATATCGGCAATAATGAAAGAGATGGCCCAATGTGAGGGTGATTGAAGAATTCTGAATGGGCTTTATGACATTAACCCCAGATTATGTGCAGATGAGACAACTAAAAGTTCAACTTTAGCTTCAGCTTATATAGGTTTGCCACTGACTTCAACACTTGTCCATGCATTGATAAATTTATGGGACAAGATTAAGTCTTTTATCATCAGTTAATATCTTCTTGTATTAAATTAATATTTTAAAAATTCAACCGTTAAATTAAATGTGTTATTGTTCTTCTAAACACACACCAAATTAGTATTAATAAGATATTTACTATTTAATTTATAAACTCATTTTTTGTGTATAATTTTAAATTATATAAAATTTAAAGTTTAATAATTTTATAGATAAGATAGTTATTGACATATTTGATAATTTTGATTATCTTGAAATTTCCAGACTCCAACTTTTCTGAATTATTCATCATTTATTTGATGGATAGTTTTATCTCATATCTTCTCCCAATATCATACACAAGCTAGTTGTCAATTGACTGAATTCCGTAGTTCGTGGCAATCATGTGAATGCTAAACCTGTCGTGTGTGTAGCCATGTGTTTATATATACATTAATGTGCAATAGTGTTTGCTAAACATCTAAATTGCCTGTAATGCTTTGTGAATGAAGAATTTCCTTTCATACAAAAATGGTGCTTTTGGAAGGAGCTTCATACACAATCTAAGCCTGGGGCAAGACCAAACTAACTATGCCAATATTTGGGTTGAAAATGGCCTCCTAGACCATGTTAATTTTCTTATTACTGGGTGGGTGGTAATTAATAATGCATTTATAACATCCTCTTTCACTCACATCCACAAGCATTGGCATATGTCAATTTGTAAATTCTTTGTAATAAAATTGATGCGTTTTTTAAATTTTCTTAACTTAAAGTCCAACTAAACTCTAAACAGTAAGAAATGATTCAAATGATAGTACAAACACAAACTGAAAATGAAAGCATGCTTTCCACATCTATGATCCTTCCATTCCTCTATTCTAAGCGGTTCTTAGCTGCCAAGAATCTTGTAACTTATTTAATACTTCTTGGTGTTCCAATGGGTCGAGAAGTATAGGGTTTAAATTTCAAATCCCTCCTCCCCCAACGATTACATAACTATTTTTTGGCCGACTTATCACTTTTTATATTTTTCCCTAGGTAAATACCACAGTTGCCATTGGCTAATTTACAATTTCACAAATTGTATCTAACTATGTGAAATTGGTTGATGGATGCTCTTAACAGTGATCTAAAATTGTCTCGGAAATAAGTTGGTCAAGCACTTTGACTTATATATAATTACCAAAATCAAAATTGAAATATGACAAAAAACGTATATGGAGATTTGTTTACAAGCTTGTCAAGTATGTTAAATCCTAGATTAAGACGCTTACAGCTTACTAATAATAAATGAAAACATTTTTACAAAAGAATCATACAAATTTCCATTACTCATAATATGAAGGGAGAGGCTTAGGTCCAGTACTTTCTGTGCACTGGACCAGATAGGATGTTACCACGTGACAATATTTGGACACATAACAATATCCTACTAGGTTCAATGCAGTAAACACTGGACCAAGGCTAAACCATAATATAAAATAGTACAAAAACAGTAAATTCTAAATGCACACCATCCTCTTTGGAAAAAAAAAAAAAAAAAAAAAAAGAACTATATGTGTAGCCACTCGATTTTGCTCCCATTATTTAATCAAGGAAGATGACTAGAGTGACAATTCATATACCCAAAATTCATGATTGCATTACATGCATTAATTCATATTGCATATCATAAAAATAATTTTGAGATTCTAACGGTTACGACGGTAGGCCCGATTTCCAAATCGGACCGTCGGATTGAAAGATATCGCATGATCAAGTTTGCACGATCTGCATGCATTTTGTTTAGATAAAACCAACCACACATAATCCTTTGTAATGCATGAAGGCGCATCTTTTGGGGTAAAACCCAATATTTAAAAGAACTATATGCGTAAACACTCGATTTTGCACCCATTATTTAATCAAGGAAGATGACTAAAGTGACAATTCATATACCCAAATTTCATGATTGCATTATATGCATTAATTCACATTGCATATCATAAAAATGATCTTGAGATTTTAACGGTCGCGACAGTAGGCCCGATTTCCAAATCGGACTATCAGATTGAAAGATATCGCATGATCAAGTTTGCACGGTCTGCATGCATTTTGTTTAGATAGAACCAACCACACATGATCCTTTGTAATGCATGAAGGCGCATCTTCTGGGGTAAAACCTAGTAGATCAACATCCCTTCAGGAATTTGTCCCGACAGAGGTGACATATTCCAGTGGTGATATGGTAATTGCTTTACAGGAAGTTTTGTCTAAAAATTTACAATTCCATAATGGAACCTATTTAGAATTACCAGATTCTATCAAATTTATTCTTGATAACCTTCAAGCTGCTTTTACCAGAGACCACCGCAAACTTTTCCAGAAAACCCTTCGAGCACTTGAAATCCATCTTGTTAACCTTACTGCTCAAAATGAGGCTTATACAAGTCACTATGCTAACCTTGCTTCAGAATATGCCAACCTTGTTTCAGAAAATAAGGCTTATAGAAGCCATCCTGCTAACCAACCAAATGTTGCAAATGAACCCTATGATCTTTACAATAGTCAACTCTTTGACAAAGAGGAAATCCATTCCATGGATAAAAAGACTATAATGGGCACTGACTACGCAAAATTGAGTCTTAAGACCCAATCTCTATTGAGAAGTGCTGTTGCCAACTTGCCAACAGACATACAATTTCGTATTCTGGAAAGCAAGGCTATGTTTAAGTCTTTCGACCTATGGTTTAAATATTTCAAAAAACTTGTTACAGCTACTATTCCTGATCCTAATGAATTGGATGAATTTGATAATGTATTCATCCAACTAGATTGGGAAGAACACTTTGGGAGTAGTCTCAGAGTGTATGAAAAGAAACATCCATTTCCTGGTCTTCTGATTAATTATGACGATGGTTCATATGTTGCTGATGATGATGATGATAGGGATCCTAACTGGCTTTCCCAAATGTTTATATGGCTTTATCAGATTCATAAAATTAACAAGCCATAAACAAGCCAATCAGCTTCCACAAATTATACAAACTGCTATTAAAGGGTTTGAAAATTCTTTTGTTTCCATCAGATGCTAGAGCACTTTGCCAAAATGGGAAAAAGATAACTGGATGAATGTCCAACCCTCAAAGCATCTCATTCTCATTAATGGTCACACTCACCAAGAACAATGGTTTAAAGGAAATTCTCACTTATCCTTCAGTGATCCTTATGCTCTTGCAGAATGTTGGAGAAATTATTTCAATAATCAAATTCTTGATGTTGTTCAGAATTTATGGAAATATTATCATTTCATAGGTAGCGCAGATTGAATTTCTGTTTTTGGTCCCAGACCCTATGCTAATGCCCTTGTTCACTTGCAGATAGCAGATCATCCTAATCCAAGAAGTCTTCTCATCCCAGGAAAAACCCCAAAGTTTGAGCCACTTTTATATTGTGGACTATGTAATAAATATGCTATCTATCATGAGCATGCATGTAATGATAATTCTTCATGGGATTCTTATGATAGTTATCCATCTGATGCTCCTTCCACCGATTGATGAATAGTCTCCTTAAATTAATGATACTACTAAAGGAATTCTTATCAAGACTCACTAATAAAGTTGATTCTCTAGTTTGTCTGGCTTGCACAAAAGCCAAAATGCTTCAATGTCTTTGAAGAATATGTTACTGAAAATTTGGAACTGTTTCAAGATACCCCAAATTTGGCTGAAGATTTTGATTCTCCTATTTGTCTAGCCTGCACAACGGCCAAAACACTTCAATATTTACCACTGCTAAAAGCCTGTTTCCCACCAATACAATGCTTCTGAAGATTCCCAATAATAGTGCTCATTTGGTTTCCTTTAGCACAAGAAGACAACAATGCTTCTGAAGGATGGTGCTCATTAGTTTCTTTTGGCACACAACGACACCAATTATGGCCTAGACCCTTAAATTGCAGGCCTTTGAACTCTACGGAGGATTCCTCAAAAAATTTGAGTCAAAAGTGAGAAAATTCACTTTTACTATTCATTTGTCACTATTTACCTGTCACTATTCATAACAATGTTCCCTCTGAATTTTGCCTATTTAAGGGGGGTTGTCCCTTAAGTTTAAATCAGGTTTTTTCTTAGAGAACTTCCTCTTAGAACTATTCTCCTTCTTGAGAGCCTTTCTTTGAGAGAGTTCTTTGTTTCACCTTAGCATTTCCTACTACCTTACAATCTTGTAACTAGAACTAGTACAAGCCTTGTAATTGTTAACCTATTCTCTTGAGATCTTGTAATCACTACTACTACTGTAAGTGTTTTGTTCTATTTTCAATAACAAGTATTTTCAGATTTCAGTTCATTATTATTACTTGTTGCTACCGCCATCTTGAACAGTTCTAATTGCTTTCAGTTCATTATTATTACTTGTTGCTACCGCCATCTTAGATGGTTCTAATTGCTTTCATATATACCAAGTTAACCCACCATGCCTATAAATTTGCAGATATTAGTGTGTTTGGTTTAATCATTTGCTTATATAGTGTTTTAAAGTTTTACTTTTTCTAACCTATAATAATATTTTATCTACTTTCAACAATTAAGTAAATAATTAAAAGATAAAGTTTTCCTTTAGAAAATTTTCTCTTTGTGATGGTTTATAAAACCATTTTATGTATATTAAACCATATGATTAGTTGATTCTTAAAAAAATTCATATAATTCGTTAAATCATTTTTACCTTAATCTAAATGTATATGTATGTAAAGCTCATTTTTGGAAACTTGAAACCTAACCCTTGCCTCTCACCACACAAGAACTTTATATTTGTGGAGGGACTATCATGATTAGTGATAAAAGAAAACTTTATACATAATTAAGCCCAAATAAACACTTAATTAAACAAACCCCAAACCGAATATATATAGAGCAAGAAAAATTCTAGCAATGATCGATTTTTAGTTTTTACAAGCATTGAACGAAATCATCAAAAGTTTGCATAACGGTCTAATTATAAAGAAGCTTATATATCTTGAGGAATACAAGGTAGAGCTTTAACATAGCAATAGAGATGTGGGGACACTCGGACTAGCTTTTCTCTAACCTGTAAGAGCAAGATCCTATGGTTATGACTCCCATAATTTTTATTTATTTATTTTTTAATTAATCCTATGGTTATGACTTATGACAAAAATATCAGCTTTATTATGCTTTAAAAAAAACAAAAACAAAAACTTATAACTCTTATTTCTCAAGAGTCAAGTGGGTCCCAATTGGCAGTAGCAAGATCCTATGGTTATGAATCCCATAATTTTTATTTTTATTTTTTAAAATATTATGGTTATGACAAAAATATCAGTTTTATTATTATTTTAAAAAAATTATAAATTTATAACCCTTATTTATTTCTCAAGAGGCTGTACAGCAAGTGTATTACCAGGAAGAATCAGTAGGAGCTCTAACAATCATGGTCCATGTGCAAGATAACACTTAGAAAATAGCCATTAGGCTGCATGACCATCAAACTACCCTAATTTATAATTTATCTGAAATTATTATTTAAGTGCCCACTGCATTTATTGTCTAATAATATATAGTCTACCAAATCAAATCGTATTCAAGATATTGAAAACAATGCTAACTCTTCGCCATTATGTGACAACAACTAGGTGCAAGTTTATGCCTTCACACTTACTGACGGTGCAGTGAGGATATTATAAAAAGAGTGAGTAATTTGTGGGAAAGCTGAATGTTTTGGAGGTGGAGAGGATATAATCATAAAGCTATCATCAAATACCAATTTTATTACAAACAACTTACAGGTTGACGTAATAATTGTTAGAAACTTAGAATTGCTAAAGAATTAAATTAACAATTTTCTAATAGTTAATATTTTGGTGAGATATAGGTTTATTTGTTAAACTCATATCAAATTTATTACTAAACTCATAAACGAACCTAAACTTAGCTTGTTTTTTATTGAACCCTAATGTTCAAAAGCACTATTATTTAGAGCCCTACTTGAAGTCAGAAAAGTGCCCCTTCTGACCACTCCAAAAGCATATGTATTTATCTGATTTCATTCTATGTCCCACTCCAAAAGCATATTTATGTCATTCATCTTGTATCAATCCTTTGTAACATCCCCAGTATGCTGCTAATCCTAGCTAGCTAGGCTTCAACCTAAAAGCCAGCTCAACCAAAAAGTAGGTGAGATGCCTTTTGTGTTCTAGTCCAATTGCTAAGGTACAAACATTACAAATAAAAATCGTGAGTACAGATCCTCATTTTGAGGGAGTCTGAACTTTTAGTGGACTGATGAGGTTTTTGACCACAACCCAGCTCAAAACAGTAAAATAGCTGGAGCAACTCTATTACTTTTCATCGAGGAAGTGAGTAAATGGCAATCAGTTCAAAAAGTATTCAATAAAGTCAAAATAGTCCCATCAAAATTTCAGTGCTGTAAGGCTTGCTATTACATACTTGCATGCAACTAAAACCCCAATATGATAACAATACCTTCAGACTCAGTTTTAGGTTATATTTTCAGTTAATTACTAAGAAAGTTGGATATCCCAAGCTAGGTGGGAAATCCCATTTTTTCACAAGTCTGCTTCAAAACCCACTTAGTGATTTTTAGAAATATTATATAGACGTGGAGACTAGGAGAGGTTATTGGTACCTATTGCAAAAAACTCCTACTCCTACTCCTTTGTTGGCGACTAGGAGAGGTTATTGGTAAGTAGTCTTTCCTCCAATTTTGAATCAAATCACCAATAGTCTAGAATGGCTCACTATATTAAAATCGTAAGAGAGTTTTTCTAATTGCATTCATAGCTTCCATTTATATATTGTTTTTAGTAATTCATCTAAGATTCATAACCCAAAAATTCCATATCCAATATCCAATTATATAATCTTGACGATTCAAGCAATCCCATAGCTTTTGTGACCCTTTGGTTTCACAGAATCTTTATAGATTCCTAGAATTATATTCCCACCATTTGGTTCATTACTCAGCATTCACAAATTACAACAAGAATTACAACATGTCTTGCAGTTCATGTCCATCAAACTAGAGGTCAAGACCCCAAGTTTGTATAGCATTCCATTCACTAAATATGTTCATGGCACACATTCCAAATGACTTTCACTTGTACACGTTGCATCATGGCACACATTCCAAATGACTTTCACTTGTCATCCACCAAGTGACATATTGGTCATTTTTATGGATCCAGATCCTCCACTATTGTTGAAATAATCAACTTATAAGAGGCAACACACACACTCACATAGTCACACAGAGCATAAATGGAAATTTTCAGGGAAAAAATGAAATGAAAAATAAGGATAAAATAGTAAGCCTCCACCTGATATTGGAAAGTAGGAAGCAGAGGAAAACAACAAAAATCACTTAACAAAGAAAATCATTTCCTTGTATTTCCTTTCCACAACCTTTTACCTTTGAGACTCTCAAGTCCTATCTCAATATGAAGGATTGATTTAACCAAGTTGGGAAGGTTTTCCAACACAACCTCGTCCAAATTACCTTTGAAATAAAAGTACTCGAGAACCGGGGTGTTAATATGGAGTTTGTATGATGAACACAGAACACGTAGATGTAAGTTTTTCAGCGTAGGTATGAGTACAACAATATTGAACTTGCCAGCATTTTTGTCCAAATTTGTCACATCTTCATCATGCACTTTGAGGAAGAAATCTTGGAGGACCGGGCAGGCAGCAAGGAGTTTGAAGAGAGAGTTGCGGTTGGCAAATCTAACACATTCAAGTTTCAGAATCCTGAGACTTGAGAGCCCTTGAATTTCAGAAGGAGGATTGAGAAGAAATTCACCCTTCAATTTGAGAACCACTAATGATGTACAAAAGAAGAGACTATGTGGCAGCTGCAAAAGTTGATTCGAAGTATATATGGTGAGATCAAGCTCTTGCACACCATGCCAAAAGGTGGCGCGGATCCATGTGTCGAAATGGAGTGGAAGACAATTTTTGAGCCAATAGATCCGCAACTTGTGTATGGGAGTAGGATTGGGAACAGTATTGCGAAGAATCAAGATCCTGGACACTATTTCCGCGTAACTAAAAGGCTGATCAGGTGTTCTACAAAGTTCTCTCTGGTCCAAGTGAAGAACTGGGACGAGAGTCCAGAGAGGCCTCCACCTGCTGGACAAAACGCTTGTTGCCACAGAGTCTCGGGTTGGAAGAAAGGAGAGGATATGGCCGAGGAGAGAGTTTGGTAGACTGCTGATAATGTCAAAGGACAGGGAACACTGCCTCTTCATGCTGCCCCCAGCTTCAATAGCTTCCGATTCCAAGCTCTGATTCATTATGGTTGCTTCACTTTGTGGAGTTCTTTTTTGTGTGTTAATAAAAACAAAGAGATAAGAGCTTAGAACTTCGGTATATAATTAATGAAAGTGTTAGGGAGTAAATCTTTCTATAGCTTAGGACTTAAGGTAAAGAAAATGAATGTTGGGGAGTGAATAATTTGTGAAGAAGTAATGAAAAGGTTGGGGAGTGAATAACTGAGGAAATGAGCGGCATGGGACGTGCTGACTGGCAAACGTTGGCGATATAGAACAGTGCCAGAGATAACACAAACACGCCCACAACCAAGACAGTTTAGTTTGGGAGTGAATAACTGAGGAGATGAGCGGCATTGGGCATGGGACATGCTGACTGACTATAATTTTTTATTTTATTTTTATTACACTAACATGCCTGCAAACAAGACAACTAGTTGCGGCGGATTTGTAACCTTAAACTATAACCTTAAACTATAATCTCACTTAATATATTTTTATTAGATGTAAATTTTGACAAGATGCCTGTAACGATGAATTGAGATCCGGTGCAATTGCAATATGCAATTGCACCATGCGATTAACCCCATTTTCTTCAGAAAAAATTTTACATTCTCAACTTTATAACTTTAACTTTTTATTTCTTTTTAATATTTTTTTATTTAATAATTGAAATTAAAAGTTGTTTTTTTAATCCTCAATCTTAATCATTCATTACAATTGCATCAAGTGCTAATTATGTCTGGGGTCATTATTCTCCGTTTCTCTCATCTGCTGCTTCATGCTTCAATTTTAGAGTTTTTGGTTACAGTTCGTTGGCTACTTTGCTTATATTGGCTGGTAACCCTCACCAGTTATCATATGGAATATATTATATATTAATTAATTTTATATGTTATCTTCAAAGTTCAAACTATAATATTTATTTATTAATAATAAAAAAAACTGATTTACATCAAATTGTCTTTTTTATTATTTTTTCTTGAACTCAATATTGATTTGATAAAAGCTTATTTATTTATTATCTTCAATTAATATTATAATTTACTTACCAATTCAAAGGAAAATATTTAATTTTGTAAATTATCGTTGAAAGGTTTTAGTTTCTCTTTTATTTTGGTTGCATCGCTTCGCTCTAAATATAATTATTAAAATACCATTATTTTTCTATAATTACAAGACTTCTATTGTAATTTGTAACCATTAGGAATTAGGATCTATGTATATTTACTTCATTTTAATTAATGGAGCATTCAATACATTGGACTTTGTTTTATTGTTTTCTTAAACAAGTTGTGGGAATTTCCTTAAAAAAAAAAAAAAAGTTGTAAGACTTTATTTATTTATTTTTTTAATATGGTGTGATTACGTATTATTGCTTGTCTTGTGGTATTTTTTTTTTTTTTGAGAGTCGTCTTGTGGTATTAATGTATTATGTTGTTACATTGAAACTTTGGCTGTGTTTGTTTTGGCTTTAAATCACTTCCAAAAATGTTTTTCTGTAAATGCGGGTGTTTGGTTGTGCATGAAAAATAAATTTTCCAAAAAATATTTTCAGTTGACCATGTGTTTTAATGGCTTTGACCCGGAAATTGGTTTCAGTCAAAATTTTCACTTCAAACCATTTCCGGACTCACGTGCAAAGAGAGAGAGAGAGAGAGAGAGAGAAGCCAAGCCCGATCGGCGGCGCCACCCAAGCGAGATCGCATCCCAGCACCCATAGTCGCCGCTGGAAGCTCATCGGCGCCGCCACGCAAGCCTGATCCACCCAAGCCAACCCGATCCACCCAAGCCCGTCACCACCCAAGCCCGATCATCCTCGGTGGAGAGAGAGAGAGAGAGAGAGAGAGAGAAAGAGCACGAAGAGAGAGTGAGATCGAGCTCACGCCGTCGAGCTCACGCCGTCGAGCTCAGACCACCGCCCTAAGCCCAGACGCACCGTCGAGCTCGCGCCGGCGAGATCGAGCCGTGAGATCGCTACCGCCTCTAGATCGAACCACCACCCACCGATCTACAACCCACCACCCACCCCCGTCGTCGCTACCGACTCTAGATTGAACCACCGATCTCGTCGCCCAAAGCCCCAAGCTCGAACCGCTGTTACCGATCTGGCCGCCACCGTCCTCCAGGCCAAATCAGATCTCTCTCTTTCCTGATCTATCTCTCAATCTTTCTCTCTTTGATCTCTAATTTTTTTGTTGTTGTTGTTGTGGTGGTGTGGTTGGTGGTGTTTTGGTGGTTTTTGTGTTGTGTGTGGTTGGTGGTGGATTCTCTGTGGGTGATGGTGTGTGGGTGCCAGTGGATTTTCATAACGAACCAAACACCGGAATTGATTTTCCGTAAAACGAATTCCGAGGCAGCCAAACAACCTGAATACATTTTCCTTTCCCGAAAATAGCATTTCCGGAAAATAAAATATTTTACATGAACCAAACACAGCCTTTGTATATATTATTGAGAGTATGAGACAAGCAAGCCTTTCAAAGCTGATTTTTTTATAAAAAAAAAAAAGTAACCCAATTGCTATTGTAAATAACATGGCAATCCTGATTGGGCGTATTACTAGGCATAAGATAAAAATTGTCCATGTAATTAGTTAGCATTCAGTTTAGCTATGTGTTTGACACAGTGACTTTTGGGCTCAAATATTCTATCTATTGGAAAGACCCATGCTTGATACTATGGTTCAGAATGGCATCTGATTAGGAAAGCATTTCCTCCAAATTTCTCCTTTATTACAAAGGAGTTCGCTTTTCTTTAACAGTGTTTTATGGAAGCCAGGAAATTTTCCTCATGCTCAGCGAGTTATTGTAAAAGTAAAACATGTTTGAATTCAATGCTTTGGTTAGACCTTTATCATATAGAACATTGAATCTTGTGTTTATACAAAGCTATTCATCTGCTTCATATTTATAGAACCTTTCTTGGCACATATGGAACATTTTAATAGTGACTAAACTAAACATCAAGTCCAAAATTCTTTGTTTTAGAAGGCAATTATATATCAAATTGCATGCTACTTCACCTAATTGATATGTTTTTGGAGATTTAGTATCATAAGCAGTAACCTATCCCTTTTTTTTTTTTTTTTTTTAATATGAAATCTATTTCAACTTTGATATTCCTTGTGCTAAGCTAATCTATATATATCTAAAAGCTGAAGTTTCGTGTTTATTGTTGTTGTACTCTTGTTGAGTCACATCATCAATCTATTTTCAATATTTTCTCTCATTTTTAATTTTTTTTCTCTTTATTAGTTTGCTATTTTATAATTACACATTCTTCAACATTTACTTACTTTTACCTTTTTATCTCCCTACTACTCTATACCTTAACCTTACAATTTCTCCATTCCTTCATCTTCCTTTTATTTTGACTCTTCTTCTCTTATTTTTTTTACTATAAAAATTTGTTATTTTCTCTTCCATTCAATCCATATTTTGCTCACACAAAAAGGTAAATACTCTCTCTCTCTCTCTCTCTCTCTCTCTCTCTCTATATATATATATATATTCTTTCTTTTGGTGGATGTTTAATTCTTTAGATTGATAAATTTTTATGTTTAACTTTACTTTAGGTAAGGTTGATATGATTTGGATATATTTAATATTTTATCTTTTTAATTTTATTTTCTTTGTTTGTTTCATGTTATTCTATGAAATTATAGAATAATATTCTATTACATAGCATGACTTGAATAATTTGGTGTTTACAACTATACATGTTCCTCTGAATATTCTATTACTCATCTTCTTTTATATAATTTTGTTATTTGGATAATTCTCTCTCTCTCTCTCTCTCTCTCTCTCTCTCTCTCTCTATTATTAATTCTTTGGTGGTGTGTTTTTTGAGTTATTTATCACATGCACTCTCTATCCCTCTTATAGTTTTGATTTGAGTTAATGTTTAGATATTTTAGAAGTGAAATGATTATGTATTTGAATGTCTCTATAAATTATTTGAGTAATATCAATTGTAAATTTGTGATGAGGTTTGATTATCATGATAATATTCTTGACACAAATGTCCTAGCACATTTATTCTACTTTTTCTATAATGGGCCTTTGCCAATCCTGTCCCCATCCCATCCTAGGGAAGCGCCTAGTAGCAACCTGGCAATCTTACCAAGTGGAAAATATAAGAAAATGGTTGAAATACTTATTGCCCATGCATGTAACTAGGGGTATCAATGTTCGACCCAACCCGCGAACACGACACAAACCCGACACGGGTTTTTTCGGGTTAGGGTTGGCCTTAATGGGTTTGGGTCATAAACGGGTCGACCTGAAAGCGACATGATAAGAAACGTGTCATAAGCGGGTCAACCCACATAACCCGCAATAGACACGTTTGACACGTCAATTTATTTGTGTCAACTTGAAATGACCCACTTAACACAGCCTGTTTAACTCGTATAACAAATAAATATTTATTTTATTTTAGATTGGTCAAATACCTTTTATATCCAACATATATTTTAAATTTAAAAAGAAAAGTGAGTAATTACAAAAATTTACAAGGGATATAATTGGAAATTGAAACTTTACAGACCCTAGAACTACTAATACTTTTTATTTTTCTTCTTTGGCATAGAACTTACACAAATGAAATTGGATGAGCTTGTGGAAGATGTTATGAATTTGGACATTAACAAAGAATCTATGGATGATAATCGTGGTCATAGTCAGGATTAGTCTACTGTTTGCTCAAATTATTTCAATATTGATACTTAGCATTTGGCGAGTTCCAAGAATATTATATTTTTGTTGAACCATGTTATTTTATTTTTGTTAAACTTTGTTATTTTAAATTTGGGTTGAAGTGTATGCACTTCTTTTGGAGTGTAAAGAACTTATTTCTAGATGAATGTCATATTTTTGTTGAACTATATTATTTTGAATGTGGGTTGAAGACTTGAAGTGTATGCACTGCTTTTTGGAATGTAAAAAAAATTATTTCTAGATATATGTTATATTTAATATTATGTAGGTTGAAATGGGTTGTGTTACATTCGTGTCAACCCAACACGACTCGTTTATTAAGCTTGTCAAATGGTTGGGTCAAGTCAACCCGCGTTATTAACAGGTCGGGTTAGGGTTGAAAAATCATGACACGATTATTAAATGGGTCGGGTTAGGGTTGAGCCATTTAGTCGAATACCCCTACTTCGACACGACATGAACCCGACACGCTAATCCGAATTGACACCTTTACATGTAACCTCAGCAATATTGTTGTTTTACAGCTGAATCCAGTCTCCAATAAGCACACGTCTCCTCACTTATCCCTCCCTCAACCGGCTCTCCTTTATTATTGGTTTTATCATTCCATAGTTGTTAGTACGCACCCCAAAAATTGAAGAGAACCACAATAGAATTTCGTTTTAGTCTTGTTGACCATCTCTACTCGATAAAAATTGCCGTTCCTAATCCTAATGTATGCAATCAAACGTTCCTTCTACTCATGCTAGTAGCCAGTAGTTTTTCATTCCATGTGAAGTTCTAAAAGACAATAGATTTCACCAAATATTTTACTCAACCTTATTGTTTTGTTAATCTTTATGTTGTTTCATCCACATTCAATTTTATACCACAATTGAATAAAAGATGGTTCATGGTGCTAGAATTCTTGTTGCTCTGTAGAATATGATTGGTTCTGAGTTCTGACTTTGCCTATTCTGGCTTTAATGCAGGGTCCTAACCATCTTGAAATTGATCTGGACATTCTTCGATTCAGCTACATAAGGAAGGGACTTGAAGCCTTCCAAGAACGTCTATAAAATGAAATACTTGAGTTGGGTTTAACAATCCAGGTAACTCATAAATCTTGTTACGTAGACAAGCATTCTGGGTTATAACTTATAATTGCTTGTTGTCCATTAACCATAAAAAGAACTGGATTCATGATTTGACAACCACATTTATGTCAAAACTCTTTTAGTTTGTTGTAGGTGTTTTAAGGACTTAGGACTTAGGACCTTCCTAAGCCATTTGAGATATATGAGGCTTTGGCAGATTCATATTTTGATGTGTTTGTTTTTGTTCAATGGACATCATGGCATTTGACTTAAAACAACTTTCTACTACCTTGCATACTAAGCTTTAAACTCGTTCTAAATTAACGCTCTTTACATTACTTTTAGTAGGCACTAAAACAGGAAGAACTGCCAGAGCAAGTACTGTGCTATTGGAGAACGAACAAGATCTTACTGTGCTATTGGAGAATGAACAAGATTGATTTGTTGATCATGGTCAAATAACAACACTTGTGACCTTAGATGAAGATTGATATGGATGGTGAGATGAGGAGTGCCATGTAAAAGATGCGGAAATTCAACACCTTTCTGTACACATTGAACTCCCTGCTAATTGCCATGTGTAGAAGTAAAGAAAATACAAAATAACATATGAATGTTCTCTTCTTTTGTATTTAATAAAAAATCATGACAACATCAAGATGCTTGTACAACTATACGTGTGTTATATACGGCGAACCTATGACCTTGGGCCTTAGTTTGTCTTGGTTACACCTATGAAAATTTATATCCTGTTTTTCCATTTCTCACCTCAACAAGGATACAATTAAATTTTATCAATCAAATACCCAGGGAAATAAAAGGAAGAAGAAAAAGCTCAAGGAGCAATAGAATATACAATATCAGGGGGAAAAATCCCAAATTGAAAACATGCTTACTAGAAACTAGCATAGTAGAAGGAGATAGAAATTACAAATTAGATCTTCAAGTTTGATCCTGAAGCATAGGAATAAACTCCAACATAGCAAAGACAGAATGTGAAATACACAAACAAGGACCTAATCACATATGCATATGGCCTCAACATAAGATATTAAATCAAAGCAGATGACATGCAACATCCAGGAGGAAGGAACCAAATGCCACACCACCCAAATTGTATCATTGAGAATCTTGAAATGATTCGTGAACAAGTTCCCATATCATTTGAAGAAACATAATCAACAACAAAGATTATATACTTCCAGACACAAGTGAACTAATATCTATCCAAAAATTTAAAGACACAGCACCGAGTTTCCAGACACAAGTAAACTAATTCATTAACAAGGTTAAACTTGTAAACAAAAAATAACAATAGGAGCCATCAGTAGAATCATCCTCAAAAGTCAATAAAAGTTGCTCCACCTTTGACACCATAAGAAACAAAAATTTTACAATCGAAGAGAAGCCATGGGCTTGGGAAGCTAAAAATTGGAAATATTAAAGAAGTTTAGTCCACACTCTGACAGCTAGACTCACTTCCGCATGAACAACCTTAGTCAAATGCAATTTTACAAATTTGAGAGCTCTTTGGGAACTCCCTTAATCTCTTCAAATCATGATGCTTCTCCTTTGTGCCTAGATGACTGTCAACAACGATAGTCAATGTCTTTAACACACTTGCTGCCTTCAAGATTTGTTTAACAAGTTTCATCTCTTCATTAAGCCCCCGAAATCCTTCATAATGACAGGTGGTAAAGTATGGTGATTTATATTCAAGAAGATGCAATGCCTCCTCCAAGTAACCTATAGGTGTATAATAATTACAGTGTTTAAATTCAAAGGAAAGTATTTGTAACTTTGGAGCCTGACAAAGCAAGAGTTGTACCACATGCCATGTATACCGCTTAGGCGAATACAAACTGTACAACTTCAAGGAAGACAAATTATGAAACATTGGAACATCATCATTAGAAGCATGGTAGAGGATCTACACGACAACATAACAATCACAAGTTTCACAAAGTTAGAACTCACAACAATATTATCAAGTAGTAGCATTTAACAATTTAATTAATGATAGTGAGTTAGAATGATCAAAAACAAAACGTGCCCTTACCTCTGCTGTTTCTATGCTCAATTCCATGGATGTAGCATTATAGAGCTGTCCCATGAAGTCCCATATCCTCTTTGCATAATCTTTAGTAGTCAATACTTGATGTTTCTCAACTTGAAGGAACGATTTAACCAAGTTGGGGAGGCTTTCCAACACAAAACTCTCATCCAATACACCTTTGAAATGAAAGTACTCTAGAGCTGGGGTGTTTATTAGGAGTTTGTACCACGAATAACTTGACAACGTTGGTGAATTTTTTCAGGGTAGGTACGAGTACAATGATATTGAATTTACCTGCATTCTTGTTCGTACGTTTGAAAACATCACGACACACAATGAGGGTCAAATCTTGGAGGACAGGGCAGGCAGCAAGGAGTGTGGGGAGAGAGTCGTTGTTTGCATAGCTAACCCATTTAAGTAGCAGAATCCTAAGACTTGGGAACCTAAAAGCAGACGCAGGAGGATTGAGAAGAAGCTTATTACCATCCAATTTGAGAACCACTAATGTTGAACAAAAGAAGAGACTAGGAGGCAACTCCATAGGTTGGCCATGAGAAAATATGTGGACATCGAGTTCTTGCAGGCGGCCATGCAGAATGGCATGTTCGACCCATTTGTGGAAGTAGAATGGTTCACACTTTCTGCACCAATTGATGCGCAACTTGAGTAAGGGAATGGCTTTACTGGTGTGAAGAGTGAAGATGTTGGACACTGTATCCACAAAGCTAAAAGTTTTTTCATTGTTAAAAAAATTGTCTGTGGTCCAAATCAATGATAGGTACGAGAGTCCAGAGACTCCTCCACCTGCTGGATAGAATGGTTGTGGTGATAGCGTCTCGGCTTGGGAATAATGAGAGTATGTGGGTGAGGAGACAGTCTGGTAGACTGCTGATTATGTCAGTATCAGAAGGAGAAGGAGAAGATAGGAAACTTCTCTCTGCTCTTTCAATTATTCTCACCCTCCTTTTCCTTTCCTCTTCCTCCGTTTCTGTTTCTCTCCTCATCTGTCTCTCCCTCTCCCCTTCCTTCTCTATCGTTTATCTCCTTTGCTCCTTCATATGCTTTCAATCTAGGTCTGAACCATGATTCAGTGTGCGTTTGCTTCGTGGAGTTTATGCTTATTTGAGGAGGTAAATCTAATTTTTTTTAAGATAAAAACAATAAGTGTTTGTTCTTATCAACTTATTAGGATAAACTAATTACAATAAGTACTGTTCATATCAACCTCTTATTCTTTTAGCCTACGTTTGTACTTTTTTCTTTTTCTTTTTTTTTGGGGGGGGGGGGGGGGGGGAGGGGATAAACATGCATCCTACACAGCTATTCTATCTTTTTCATAATGATAAAGTAACCCAAAAAAAAAAGCTAATATGTATTAACGTAAACTAAAAAAAACCTAATCTAATTTATGTGCTTATGGTTTGAGAATCATGGTACATATATCTTCCATGAGAACTGATAGATTAATTTTAACAAAAAAAAAAAAAAAAAATTCCTATGTATTAATGGTCTCATCTCAGCAAGAATACAAAAGATTTTATTGATCGGATATTTGGGGAGGAGAAAAAAGAAGAAGAAGAAGCTCCTGGAGAACAAGAAATCAGCAAGCACATTCTATATCAGGAGAAGAAATAATAAATTGAAAACGTGCTAACTAAAAACTCGATTAAAATTATATTGAAGGAGATGGTAGATACAAATTAAATCTTAAAGCATTTTGCCCCTAAAGCATAGGAATAAATTCCAATATAGCAAAGACAGAAAATGAAATGCACAAACATGGACCTAATTACATATTCATATGGCCTCACCACAAGATATTAAATCAAAGCAGGTGACATGCAATATTCAAGAGGAATGAAGTAATTGCCACATCATCTAAATCGTATAATTGAGAATGTTGAAATGATTCGTGAAGAAGTTCCGCATATCATTTGAAGAAACATAATCTACAACAAAGATTGTAGTAATAAAATGTACGGAGAAGCCAGAGCACCAAATCTCCAGACATAAGTGAACTAAGACATGAATAAGGTAAAAACTGAAAACAAGAGAACAATAGAAGCCATCAGTAAAAGCATCCTCGAAAGTCCACAAAATATGCTCCACCTTTGACACCACTTTTACAATCAAAGAGAAGCATATGCCGCGGGCTTAGAAAGCTAATTTTTCCCACCAAATCACTCAAACTGAAACCAATTAAAGAAATAAAGATTGAAATATAAACAAAAGAATCCCTCTCTACCACCTCAATAACCCTCAGAGCAAAATTGAGTCTGCACCATGACAATTTTACAAGCAAGAAATTTCGTTATGGTGGATAAGCTTTCGTAGCTCTGCCAGTTTTTTCAGCACTTAAAACCCAGTCTTCTGAGCAAGTACATTCAGTTACAATTTTACTTAATTCTGGATTGCAAAGCGGGTCCACCTTCTTGGTGTCACCCCATAGGCTTTACTTTGAAATTTCTCAGGCCACAACTGCCAAAATTGTAGAGTAAACATGAATGACATGAGCATATTTTATAATTCTGTAGACACCAACTGAAATGCCACACCCCCTTTTTTTTGTGCAGAATCTTTAAACTTTATTTCATTGTGAGAAGAAGAAAGTGGAACAAAATACTATAAGCTATCAACATATTTACCTTAAAAAATGCACTAAATTCACCATGTATATCAGCAACACCATTTAATGTGTGATCAATGATCATTGACCACCCACTACACAGAGATTAGCCATACAATCCCTCTTTAGGAATTCTGGTACTGGTTCTAGCAAAATTATTTTTGTTTTCTAAGTGCCTTTCTTATTAAATTTATCTTCTTCATCAGCAGGTTCAAGTTAATTATTCTGAATTTTCAAGTTCATCACTAGCAACAACAAGGCTTTCCATTGGTTTAACAAGTAAATCTGCAAAGGCAATAGGCAAATTAACATTTTCTAATACTCTCATACCATCATTTTCTAGAAATCTGCTGTACCATAATCCAATACATCACTACGCTGGAAAATATGAAATGATTCAAGAAGTTCTCCATACCACTCAAAGAAACATAATCTGCAACAAAAATTGAAGTGATAAAATTAATAGAGAAGCCAGGGACCAAGTCTCTAGACACAAGTGAACTAATACATGAACGGGGTAAAAACTGTAAACAAGATAACAATAGAAGCCATCAGTAGAAGCATCTTCAAAAGCCCACAAAATTTGCTCCACCTTTGACACCACTATTACGATCAAAGAGAAGCATATGTGATGGGCTTAGGAAGCTGATTTTTCCCACTAAATCACTCAAGCTGAAACCAACTAAAGAAATAAAGATTGATATCTTACCAAAACAAGCCCCCTCTACCACCTTAAACAACCCTCAGAGCAAAATTGAGTCTGCACCATGACGGTTGGACTCACTTCTATAAGCTGCACGGGGCCTCCATGTTATATAACATGTTTGTGGATATAGCAAGCACTATATATTTATGCTTTTTTTCCTTTTTCAAAAGAAAAATACAAGTACAGAGAATTTAAACATTAAACAAATATTCTAATCTTGAATCCATTGAAGTTTCAAATGAAAGATGCAAAGACCAATGGTCATTCCCATAAAGCTATTGCTTCTCACAAATTAAGAAAGAGAACTTAAAAATCAACTTGTCCTTCGTCAAATTCAAATTGACAAGTAGGATACCTCCTTTGAAGCTTTCTTAATTTCTTGCGAGCACAAAGCTTTATCTCTGAGTCTAGACGACTTTCAAAAGTGATTTTCATTGTCTTTAATATACATGCTTCCTTCAAGACTTGTCGAACAAGTTCCATCTCAACTTCATGCCCTGAAAATCCTTTATAATAACAGGTGGTAAGATGTGATGACAAACAATCAGGAACATAAAGCCACTTCTCCAAGCGATATTCCAAGCTATTGTCAGGTGAGGAATCATTATAGACATTTAGTGTTAATTCAAAGACAAGTGTTTGTAGCTTTGGAGCCTGACAAAGCAAGAGTTGTACTGCAGGCCACATATAAGAACAAGTCTTAATACAACCACCAATTGTCAAGGAAGTCAAATTATTAAACACGGGAAGATCATCGATAGAACCATAGCAGAGGATCTGCATGACCACATAACAATCACAAGTTGCACAAAGTCACAACCCACTCACAACAATATTATTAAGTAGCATTGAGCAATTTAATTAATGATAAGAGAGTTAGAGCACGAAAAACGTAACAGGTCCTTACCTCTGCGGTTTCTATGCTGAATTCCATGGATTTAACGTTATAGAGTGATCCCATGAAATCCCATATCCTCTTTGCATAATCTCGAGTACTCACATCATTTTCTATCTCCTCAAATTCAAGACCTGATTTAACCAAGTTGGGGAGGTTTTCCACCGCAACGTCCTTGGCCAAAAGACCACTGAAATAAAACTGCTCAAGAGCCGGGGTGTTTAGTCGGAGTATGTAATAGTGGAGGAATGTGTAGCACCAATCATCGAGAAACCAATATAAATATAATTTTTTCAGCGTAGGTATGAGGACAATGATTTTGAGCATGCCTGTATTTGCTTCCAAACAAAAGAAATTTGTATCAGACACTGTGAGGTTCAACTCTTGGAGGACCGGGCAGGCAGCAAGGAGTGTGGGGAGAGAGTCGCAGTTTTCATATCTAATTCCCCTTCCAATTTCCATAATCCGGAGAGTTGGGAAACTGGAATCAGAAGGTGGATTGAGATGAATGACACCTTCCAATTTGAAAACCACTAATGTTGTAGAAAAGAAGAGACTGGGATGCACCTTCAAAGGTGGATTAGGATCAGTAGTATATATGCAGAGATGGAGCTCTTGGAGCACGCGCCCACGCAGAAGGGTATGTTGGATCAATGTGTCAACATAGGATGAGTCACAATCGGAGGTGAAACTTGCGTAAGGGAATGGTGGCGTTGCGAAGAGTCCAGATGCTTGACACTGTATCTAGAAAGTTTAAATTTCTGTTCAACATAGAAAGCTTGTGCTGTTCCAACTCAAGAACTGGGACGAGTGTCCACAGAGTCCTCCACCTGCTCGATAAAATGCTTGTGAGGACGGCGTCTCGGGTTGGGAGAAAGGAGAGGATGTGGGTGAGAAGACAGTCAGGTAGACTGCTAATAAAGTCAATTCTCTGCCTCCTTTCTGCTCTCACGTTTCTCTGCTGCTGCTGCTGCCGCCTCAGAAGATCTCTCTTTTCAGCTCTCTCTGCTCTCTCAATTCTCTGCCTCTCTCTCCTCTCCTCTTCTTCCTTCGACTCCATTTCTCTCCTCTTCTTCTGCCGCTTCATGCTAGCACCTCCAATCTGCTTCCGATTCCGATTCCGATTCCGATTCAAACCCCCTTTATAATTATTATTCAGTGAGCTGGTGAGACTGTGTTTCTTTCAATTTTGGGGATTTGCCAATTTGGTTAAATTAATACAACAAATAAACAAACAAGGAAATGCGAGGAGGCTGAGCAATGGCATAAAATAAATAAATAAATAGAAAACGACGTCGTTCATAATATCTGTTAACTGTTATTTTCAAACTGTAATATTTAAAAAAAAATTTATGTAAATCTTATTTTATTTTATCTTTTTATGTAAAAGCTTCTTTATTAGTTATTATTATTTAATGTATTTATTAATCCAAAGAAAAATATTTATATGGTAAATCGATATAGAACAGTTTTACTTTTTCTTTTGATGTTGGTTGCCATTATTTTTTTTTTAATTACAAAATTACTATTGTGATCAATAAACATTTTTCTATATTTACTTTATTATTTTAATGGATTGTTTGATACTTTGGGACTTTGTTTAACTATTTTGTCAAACAAATTCTAAAAAAAAATATATATATTTTTTTTTTAGAATACTAAGTATTTAGATACTTTGGGACTTTGTTTTACCATTTTGTCAAACAAATTCTAAAAAAATTGAGGTTTGTATATATTTGTATTAAAGATTTGGATTGTATTATGTTTTATTGCTTGGTAAAGAACTTGGCTTGTGTTATTACTTATTATATGTTATTATGTTAGTACATTTTATTGGGGATTCCATAAATATTTGATTACAGAAATAGGAAGTTTGAAACAAACTGGTATTTTTTGTTCGAAGCAACTTTTTTGGCGTGTTATCTAATACTGCAAACAACAATCTTTGTGTTGTGCTTGAATCAAGAATCACTAATTTTTTAATTTAGCTATTTTGAAAAAAGAAAAAAGAAACAAAGGATAAACTAAACCCTATATTTTAAGGAGCTAGCAGATTAAACTCTATAGTAATATATATTCAACCGTGAAATTTCAAAAGTAATATGACATAGAATTCCAGTCACTTTGCCATTTCAAAACAATGACTTGACTAAGACAGATGATGTAGAAAGAGGCACGTTAATTATAAGAAAACTCTTAATGCTGCAACAACTAGCAGGACCTTGCAAAAAATGCTGTAGGATTAACCCTATCAAAACCAAGTCATAAAATCCTTTTGTGATTTTATGCTTTATGGCACAAAATGATGAGCTCCCAAGTACAAAATAGATGAAGAACTGATGGAAAGAAAATTTTGAGACATCAATGAAGTTAAAAATAGAATAAGAGATAAATCAATCCATGAGTTGCTAACAATTTGACAGAAAACCATTTGAAGGATTGGCAATACTGAACCTAGAGAAACATATTTAAATGGAATAATACAATTCATTTAAGTTAAATGACAAGGATAACAAAATGAACAGAAAATTTGGTAACTTCAATATGAGACAATTCATGGTAAAAATTATAAGAGAGAGAGAGAGAGAAAAAAAAAAAAGGGAGGTAAGGAAAACAAGAGTGCCAAAATGGGATACATCTATGATCTAACAACACCCTTTGAATAACACTTGGACATTCTTCATGCCATACAAAAGGATCGCTACTATGTTGAGCACAATGAGCAACTTGATTGCTCTCTTGCTCCACATGACTAGTTGGGTAGGATCTCAAAGTTTGCAGCAGATATCTCACTTCATGGCTCCATCAAGTTTTTAGAGTCACCCTTCAGAATTAATATCCTAGAGACCAGCTTCATGTGCAAACCGAAGGACCTATAATGCTGCAACAAGTTCAGCTTCCTCTGTAGATCACGTAGGCTTACCCCGCGACAACACAAGGCCTGTTTCAACAGAGCACCAGACCATCGGGTATCTTCAAACAGAGCTCCAACAAAATTGATTTTGTAGATTCCCTGTTGCTGTGTATTCCATTGTGCTATCCAGGAAGATCTAGTCACCTCTGACTGTTCCTGAATTCTTTTGAACTCTTGCAGCAGTGACTTTGCATTTGAAAATATTACTCTTGGAGCATGCTCAAACTTAAACACATTCCTAGAACAACAGATTGACCAAGCCACCATTAGACATAGCTCAAAATCCTGCCCACTGTTGAAGTTCAGACATTGGGTCGTTAAAAGGAGAAAGTTAATGGGGACTTCTCTAACATACTGAAGCAGCTGTGGAAAATTGTTCCAAACCTCCTTAGCTCTTTCACAGGACCAGATACTGTGTAGAACTGTCACCAAATTCTCATTGCATCACTTTGGATCAACCTGCACATGTCTTCTTGCTAAATTTGCTGTTGTGGGCAATTATATTCCGGCAAGCTCTCCACCCAAAATCCATTACTTTTTTAGGAATTTTATTTTCTCCAAAAACTGATTCCAGAAACTCGTCACCTTTGATTATTTGAGCTTTCTCCTTCACTTTGGCTCTTCCATGAACAAAAAACCCAATAGGGACTCCTTACTGTAAACCTCACATTTTTAGTCCTACTTAAGAGAATTTCCTTAATGGTTGGCAAGTTAACCAGACACAAAAATCAGCTAATGGCTTCGTGATTCCACTCATGGTGGAGAATATCAATAAGCTCACATACCAACATCTCCTCCAATTTAGGTGACTTTGGGGTAATGACCTTGTACAAACTCGTGTTGGTAATTACCTGTCCCTCCAGGTTCTCACCTGTTGTCCATCCCCAATCCTCCACCAACTTCCCCTATCAATAACTTCCTTGGCACTCATAATGCTCTCTCCCAAGCGTATGAAGCATATTACTTCATGCTAGCTTCCATCACCGAACATCAAGGAAAATATATAGCCTCAAGTACCTGAGTAATTCACTAATCTCCACAGTTGTTTAGGCAATAAAGCTACATTGAAGGCCTCCAAATCCCTAAAGCCCATTCCCCCTTCCTTTTTGTGCTTCCACAAGGCCTCCCAATTCAACCAACACATTTTCACTCAATCCCTTTGAGACCCCCACCAAAATTTATTCATAATAGTATTTAGCTCCTTACATAAGGTTGAAGGGAGCTTAAATACACTCATGGTATAAGTTGGGATTGATTAGGCATTTGTGCAACTGCCTTAATTAGGACCTTGTTACCTGTCTTTAACATTAGTTTCTCCTTCCACCCTTGCACCTTCTACCACACCTTAATAAGGTTGCCTACTCCTTAATACAAGTTAAGCAAGTGTCTGCAGTAAGCTCTCTGCATCAACCTAAGATTGGTATTGACTAGCTATTGTTCGAAAACAAAGTAAAAAGATTTTTTTTTTTTTTTTAAAATAAAAAATTTCAAATACAGAAAAGATGAGCAGCTCATGAGAAGCATATCATAAATACTTGAACACCACCTAAAATATTTATAACCTATTTTCACATTCCTCATCTCAGCAAGGATGCAATAAAATTATTCAGGCCGAAATAAAAAAGAAGAAAAGAAAAAAATAAAATAAAGAAGGAGCTCATGGAGAGTAAGAAATCAGCAAGTATATGTTATATCAAGGGGGAAAAAATCCCAAATTGAAAGCATGCTTAAGAATATGGCAAAAGCAAATTAATTCTTCAAACATTTTGCCTCTGTAGCATAGAGATATACTCCAACATAACAGAGACAGAAAATGAATTACGTGACATGCAATATTCAAGAAGAACAAACTAAATTCCATATCATCTGATTCATGAATTAGTTCCCCATATTATTTGACGAAATACAATCTGCAAAAAGGATTGTAGTGATAAAATGTATAGAGAAGCCAAAGCACCAAGCCCCCAAACACAAGTGAAGTAAGATATGAATAGGGGAAAATCCATAAATAAGATAACAAAAGAAGCCATCAGTAGGAGCATCCCAAAACGCCAACAAAATATGCTCCACCTTTGACACCATATATACAACTAAAGAAAAGCATATGCCATGGGCTTAGGAAGGTAAATTTTCCCACCAAATCGCTCAAACTGAAACAAACTAAAGAAATTGAGATTGAAATCTTAACAAAACAAGCTCCCTCTATCACCTTCAACAAACCTTAGAGCAAAATAGAGTCCGTAACATGACAGCTGGACTTGCATCAGTAATGACAAAGGTTAGAACTACAAGCTGCATTGGGCATCCATATTATATAACATGTTAGTGGATATAGAAAGCATTATATATTCTATGCTTTTTTTTCTCTCCCAAAAGAAAAATAAAGGTAGAGAAAGAGAAACAGAATTTCATAAATTAAACATATATTCTAATCTTGAATACATTAAAGTTTCAGATGAAAGATGCGAAGAATAATGGGCATTCCCATAAAACAATTGCTTCTTGCAAATTAAGAAAGACAACTTTTTAATAGAAATGTGCTTCATCAAATTCAATTTGACAAGTACAAGATCTCCTTTGAAGCTTCCTTACTTTCTTGTGAATTTGAAGCTTCATCTTTGGGTCTAGATGACTTTCAACAGTAATTTTCATTGTCTTTAATACTTTAGCTTTTTTTAGGACTTGTGTAACAAGTTCCATCTCAACCTCATGCCCTGAAAATCCTTTATAATAACAGGCTGTAAGGTGTGATGACAGACATTCAGGAACAGTTAGTGACTTCTTCACGCAACTTTCAGGTGAGTAGTCATCATAATCACCCAATTCACCAGTGAATGTCAATTCAAAGGCAAGTGTTTGTAGCTTTGGAGCTTGACAAAGCAAGAGTTGTACTGCAGGCCACACATAATAGTAACCCGAAAGCTCACCATCAAAGGTCAAGGAAGTCAAATTATTAAACACGGGAAGATTATAGTTAGAAGCATCGCAGAGGATCTGCATGACCTCACCTGTGACCCCATAACAATCACAAGTCTCACAAAGTCACAACACACTCACAACAACAACAATAGTAGTATTTGGCAATTTAATTAGTGATAAGAGAGTTAGAGAATTAAAAATAAATAAAAACGTGCCCAGCAGCCTTACCTGTGCGGTTTCTATGCAGAATTCCATGCATACAACGTTATAGAGTGGTCTCATGAAGTCCCATATCCTCTTTGCATAATCTCTCTCTAGTACTCAAATCATCCACTATCTTCTTGAATTGAAAGCCTGATTTAACCAAGTTGGGGAGGCTTTCTAACACAACATCGTCGCTTAAAAGACCACGGAAAGCAGGGGCATTTAATCGGAGTGTGTATAAGTGCTCCCAGTCGAGGAATGGGAATGGGTAGAACCACCTTTCCAAAAGCCAAGATAAATATAATATTTTCAGCGTAGGTATGAGCACAATAATTTTGAGCATGCTTGTATTTTCGAAATTATGTGAGAGCTGGCTCTCTTGGAGGACCGAGAACCACTAATGTTGTAGAAAAGAAGAGACTAGGATGCAACTCCAAAGGTGGATTAGGATGTATGTCGAGATCGAGCTCTTGCAACATGCGGCCACGCAGAATGGTGTCTTGGATCATTGTGTTGATATAGGACGTGTTACAATCGGAGCTCCAGTGGAGGTGAAACTTGCGTAAGGGAATGGCGGCGTTGCGATGAATCCAAATGTTGGACACTATATCTCGGTTGCGCAACCGTTCCAAGTGAAGAACTGGGACGAGTTTCCACAGAGGGCTCCACCTGCTCGACAAAATGCTTGTTCGAACAGAGTCTCGGGTTGGGAGTAAAGAGAGGATGTGGGTAAGGACACGGTGCTAATAAAGTCAGTAGTATCGTTTTTCTGGCTTTCTGTCCTTTCGTCTTCTTCCTCCGACTCCATATATCTCCTTTTCTGCCGCTTCTTCGGTGTCTGTGTTTTGTGTGTTTTTTTGCTTTGCGTGAGTGAAAGGCTTTCTTTCTTGTTCGATTTTGGGGATTTGCCTATTTACCAGTGAAATTAATACAATGATGAAAAGTAAGGCACAGCATTTGGGAATTGGGATTCAAGAAACCGACGTCGTTCGCACCCGGGAAAAAGCTCTGACCCACGAGAAATTTTTGGTTCCTCCGGGAGGACCACTGATGTGGTCCTCCCTGCTCCTGCCAACCAATTAAAAAGTGCCATGTGGCAATTTTTTCTGATTCAGCTCCACATCAGCAGCAACCCATTTCCTTAACTCTTGTTAACAAAACCAAACCAAGGTTAAAACTAAAACAAACTTACCCACAGCCGGAGGAAACCCAAAATCAAAGCCAAAATCAAACACATCTGCCTCTTTCTTTCTCTCTCCCTCTAGCTCTATTTCCCTAATTCTCTAGAGAAGAAATTCCCATCTCTTTCTGTATGAAATTGAAA
>JARYZH020001014.1:0-45497 GCA_030021035.2 Notholithocarpus densiflorus | reverse complement strand
ATTTCTTGATTAACATACGATGTCAAAACAAGTTTTGTGGGATTGGTGGACATGGTGGAGGTGATTAACCGTGGAACAATACCATGAACAATACAAGTGAGGATTAATGGGGTTTATTTCAATATCTTAATAGATTGATGATGTGAAATAATTTGTTCTTATTAAAAAAAAAAAAAAAAAACAACTCTTCATCTAGTAATTGTAATGGTTTATTTGGTATAGATTGTTTTTATTGATTTTTATTATTATTTAAAAGTGAGCTAAATAAAAGTACGAGGTAGAAAGGTGTACATTCCCCCCTTAAATGGGAAAAAACATATGCTATTTCACCTCAAAAAATTTCTTTTTTGGTTGTCAATTTGGTAATTACTGTTTTCAAACATGTTTCAAAGATATTATTACGGTCATTTACTAATAAAAAATGTTGGTGTAGCTAATAAAACATTTACTCCATATTTGTTAGCTTCATTATAATAAACAATTTCATGTTAGCCTGGAAAATAAAAACCACTTCAACTAAAAAAGATTTACTCAACAAGAACTAAAATCTCCATCCTCTTGAGTCTTAATAACCAAACTGTATGAAAGCAATTTAAAATGAAGATAAGTACAAAAAAATTATAATAATAAAAGAATTAGAAAAAGAGTTTGGATTGTAATCAAATTAAGATTTTTTATCAATTTAGAAATTATAGGAGAAGAAGATAAGTACAAAAAAATTATATTTATTTTTTTAAAATTCTAATTTATTTTTTGCAATTTAGTACAACTACTTACCACATGTAATTTTGGTGTTGACATGTGAGTGTATAGTGTATACCCTTGTCTCATGCCATGTGTGTGCTTGTCTCATAAGTCATACCTTGTGTGTGTGTTAGTTAGTATTGTTTAAAAATAATAATAATAATAACTAGTCGCTAACCCGTGCGATGCACGGAAAAACTATTGAAAATAAGATTTTAAAAAGAAAATTTTATTAATTTTAGTTTATATTGAATATTTATTTATGGTAGTTTAAAATATTGTTTCAAATCTTCATTTCATTTTATTTTAGTTGGAATAACTTATATAATTAAATGAAATGCTTATAAATAAGAGATGACATTAATAATATACTATTTATAGTTAGTGATTATTCAAGATATCATTCAAATATGACAATTTTTTTGTTTTAAAAAAAGAACAATATTAATACATTGAAACACAAAATACTATATTATCCAATAGATATTACAACTTTGAAACTAAAAAATGAGTAGTGATTTTTAATGGACTGGGGTAATAGCACAACTTTCAGTAGAAAAAAATCTGATTTAAAATTTTTTGGAGTAACACTGTAGTAAAAATGCCGAAAGGAAGCAAGAAATTCCACTGAAAAATGCTACAAATACATTTGGGTTTTTTTTATTTTTTTTTCATTGAGCAGGTACATCACTGTTTAGTAGAGTCTTAATACATGGGGGACGCTCCTCCATCCAATACATCATTGTCTAGCAAACCCAGCCAGTTCTTTGCTTCACATGCTATCTTCTCTGTTGGTCCATTTGTTCAAGGAAAGCTATAAGAGAAAAAAATATTCCTAATAGAAGAACCAAGTAGTCTAACATCATTAAGGAAGGATGTGGCCAATGCTCAAATTGGTAGGTCCAGCTGACTTTACTTCACCTACTGGACTTTTAAATTCACACTCTACCTCAACTGCTTGAAGCCCCAAATCCACAGCAAACTACTCGTCGTAATCTTAAAGCCTGCACTTCAATTTGATCATTTCCTTCTACTATTCTTGCACATAAAGCTCCTATACATTGACTTCCACTATCATTGTACCTTCAAGCCACACCATCTATTGTTCTGCAATTTCTTGATGGCAAAATTTACCTTGTAACATGAACCTATAGGAGGCCATGTACACCCTTCAACAGGCTATCTAGACTAATTATTTCTCTAAGCTTCCATATATTCCATAGCAAGTGTACAGGTTGTTTGCACCAAATCCACTACTAACTTTAGAGTTTCATCCACATGCCTTTGGTTCCGATTTGACCATAATAACCAACCTCCACCTCCATCACATGCCCATTTTGTTTTACCCAACTTAACAGTTCAAAATAAGACAGAATAAATATGTACCATAACAAAATATTATGAACATGTATAAGGCAAACAACTTTTTTTCTCCCAAGTGAAGCACAAACTATGAAACTCAAGCATTCAAAAGAGGCAATCATGGAGAGAACCCATTATGCATTAAGCAAAAAGTATAGAAGTAGAAAAGCAATCCCCTGAGACTTAAGGGAAGCTCAAGGCAACTAATACAAAACCTCAACTTAAGGCCAATCTTAGGATTAAACATGTGCTAAAAAACTTTCAAAAACCATAGCATGTCAGTTCAAATGAAATGCAAGCAATGGGAAGGGAACAATGAAAAAGTTAAAGATAGCTGATTTCTAAAGACCATGTTGTCATAGCAACTAAAATATGCTAGCACAAAGTTATTGTTACAATGCTGCCTCCATATCGTCTACATTTACATGGAAAATTGGGTTTCAAGGCTTTGGCAACATCAATGCAATATTGTGAAAAACCCCTGACTTGAGTTATGTGCTCCATATAAGCCTACCAAGGATTATTTTTAAGAACAAAATTTTCAAACTCAAAAACTAAACACAATAAACAAAACTTCACAACTTCGCAAATAATTCTTGTCACATTTAGAGATCTCAAACCAACCATTTTCATTGTAGAAACCAAAATACACACTCAATAGTTCCACCACTATAAACTATACAACAAACTGAGCTATAGCAAATCTTGGTAACACAAAATCTCATAAAGGATTTAAAAGTATATTCCAAGAGGTAAAAAACAACAAATTTTTAATACAAATAGTTAGAGTCTACCTTTTAATTTGGAGTATGTGCATGTTTTCTTAAAGAATATAATCATATGAAACTTGAAAGCAAGTTCAAAAAATAGGTGTAGTACATAAAAACCAGTCATTCATTTAAGTTGGAGAAAAAAATCCATTCTGGTTCAATTGAAAAAGCATAAAAAAAAAAATGACAGTCATGTTTTTACATCACACAAAAAATGACATTGAGAAAATAAGGCCAACAAATACATCTCACCCTGATTAAATCAACAATTCAGCATCACATTCCCTACTTACTTCCTCCTTACCACTCTCCATGTATTATGACTTCTAGAACAACAACAAAAAATTACTTACAAATTTTATCAAACGGCTTGTGTATGTGTAAGAAAAACAACACTTAATGAAAAGAGAGAATTTCAAAAAGAAACGAGAGTACCATGTTGCAACAACACCAGCATCAATATAACCAAGGGTTGTTTTTTCTCTCAAGGCCTGTGAAAGCTCCTTTGTGCCTAAAAATTGAAAACATAAAATGAGGTTTTTGTAGGTACCTATATATTTTTGATACCACATAAACAGGCAAGTTTGGTTATGAAGTTAAAAGATTTCATGTACATATTCCAAATTAAAAGGTACTATGATACCACATAAACAGGCAAGTTCGGTTATAAGTCAAAAGATTAAAAATCGCTAATATGCCTTTTGATTTTGCATAATGATAGAGGTATTCATTAAAGCTTGCTATTTGTTAAGTCTCTCTCAACCCTCTCTCTGAATCTCTGCCTCAAATTTATAATATTTAATACCATGCCCATCTTGCATAATCATATATAACTGAGTTATATAACTCTCAAACAACTATATTAACCAACCCCAACCTTCAAAAAAAATTCCCACAGAATCCAAAATAGCGGCAGCCCCAACATAACATTCTGTAGGCTATCATATAAGACAACCCAGAGATTATAATAATTTATAAAAAGGGAAAACCAATGTAAATGAAGACGACAATAACACTATATATCAAACCATAGCCTTTTGTAATTTCTTGTAGTTGAATTCTTTTAAATAGAGAACAAAAGGCATATTACAAATGAATCTGAGAACAAACACCTGCACATTCCAAACTTGTTCAAGAAATACCACAAATGAATTGGCAAAGAAGAATCAGAGAACAAACACCTGAGCATTCTATCAAACACATGTTCAGCAATCTCAAACAACTATACTAACCAACCCCAACCTTCAAAAAAAATTCCCACGGAATCCAAAATAACGGCAGCCCCAACATAACATTCCATAGGCTATCATATAAGAAGACCCAGAGATTATAATAATTTATAAAAAGGGAAAACCAATGTAAATGAAGACGACAGTAACACTATATATATATCAAACCAAAACAAACCCAGAATTGAAATCAAATAGAAGAATCCCAGGAAACCAAAAATCCAATAAAAATTGCATAACCAAAAAAAAGGAAAAAGAAAATCCAAACCAATGTAAAATGAAGATGAGAAAAACACTATATATCAACTAAAACAAACCCAGAATTAAAACCAAACATAAGAATCCCAAGAAACCAAAAATCCAATAAAAATTGCATACAAAAAAAGGGAAAAAGAAAATCTAATTACAAAAATTTCATGATTCTTCTTTGCCATAGATTTGACAACAAAGGAAGAAAAAGAAAATGTGGAAATCTGCAAAGAAAAAAAAAACAAAAAAAACTTAAATCCAGAGCAACCCACAACCACAAACCAACAAAATTCCATGAAAACAAAACAAAAAAACTTAAATCCAGAGCAACCCACAGCCACAAACTAACAAAATTCCATGAACAATTGAAGCGGATAGAGAGAGACCAATATATAGAAATTAAGGAGAGTAAAAAACATGTTTTAATTACCTCAAAATAATTTGCCGACATAGAATATGATGGGCTGGATTGAGCGACGATAGAGAGGCAAAGAGAAATCGATGCAGTGGCGGTGATCCATGGTGGCGGCAGCGGTGGGAGGATCTGAGTTTTGGGGTGCCAGCGTATATTAGAAAACAAAGAGGCTGTGGGGTTTAGACATGAAGGCTGAAGAGGGAGTTGTAATTGGGTTTCTAAATTTTTTTTTTTTTTTGATAGAATTGGGGTTCTAAATTGATAAAATTGGAAACTAAGCATAATTTTCCAACTATTTAGTTAGTAGTTCCGGTTTCCAAACTATATTATTTACTAGCATCTCAAGTCTATAAGACTCGATTTTGGCCTAGAAATCGAGTCTCAAAGACTCGATTTCCATGGTCTGATGTGACATTTTTTTCCTACTTAAAAATCGAGTATCTAAGGCTCGATTTACAAACCAAAAAAATTTTGAAAAATTTTAAGTCCAAGTCTCTCGTACAAACCGAAATACCCAAAAAAAATTTAAGAAATCCAGAAATACAATCAGATCAGAGGGAGAAAGAATCCCCAATCCCAGTACAATAAAAAAAAACAATCACATTCTAAAAATTTGAATAAAATTCATCAAATTGTGAAAATTCATCAAAACATCCCAGTACAATCGGTGACGACTCTGTAATCGCCTTGAGTGGAGCAAGTGACGCCGAACCACGGCGGCAGATCTCCATCTCCACAAGGATCGTCTCCAACCCAGGCGTACACCACTCTCCACCCTAGCAACGCCTTGATTTCATTCAAAGCTTTCACTGCAGCCAAAAAACAAGAGAGAGAGAGAGAGATTGAGATTCGGATCTGATTGGAGAGGATCGGATCGGAGCCTAGGTCGCGCAGTGCCTGGGCGCGGCCTGGGTCACGCACTGCCTGTGCACTGCCTGGGTCGCGCGCTGCCTGGGCGTGGCCTGGGTCGCGCAAGGTGCGCGGCCTGGGTCTCGCGCTGGGTCATGCACGATCTTCTCTCTTTCTGTTTCTGGTTTTTTTTTTTTTTTTTTTTTTTTTTTTCTCTGGGTTCTTCTCTGATGTTCTGGGTTCTTCTTTGTTGTTTATAAGGGTTATAAATCGAGTCTTAGATACTCGATTTTCATGTAATCGCCACGTAAAAAAATATGCCACATTGGATGTGATTAGACCATAGAAATCGAGTCAATATAGTTTGGAAACCGGAACTACTAACTAAATAGTTGAAAAATTATACTTAGTTTCTAATTTTCGCCATAATAAAACGTTAAAAAGAATTAAAAAAAGAAAAAGAAAAAAGAAGAGGTAACGTGGAAAATTGTGGAGCTCGCAACGGTTTTATATAGATATATAGATTAAAAAAAAACCACAATTGATGTAAAAAAAGACAGTCGACTCTTTCTCTTCCGTTAGAAAATGTCCCAAAGGAAAGAAGCACGACCAGCGATGATCCTCCGACGTAGGACGAAGCATGATCTCCCAGAAGAAATCGTGCTGGAAATCCTAGCAAGACTACCAGCGAAATCCCTACTAAGATTCAGGTGCGTTTGCAAAACCTGGTACTCTTACATCACCAACCCCAATTTCATCTCCACCCACTTGCTGTGCAAGTCTAATTTTCGCATGGCTTATTTTCGTCGTCCTCACACTCAAATCTGTACGGTCGCTTTGGACTGCACGTTTGAAACTATGTCTGAGTTTAGAATTCCCTTCACTTTTGAATCTAGGTATCCCAATTTAGTGGGTTCTTGTAATGGCATTTTATGTATTACTGATTTTGTCATATCAAAGTCTAAAGATGTATACTTGTGGAACCCCAGTATTAGAAAATTTAAGAGGTTGCCCGATACTTGCTTGACCCAGTTACGTACTGTGAGACTAGGAATTGGGTATGATTCCCTGAATAATGACTACAAGGTTGTCAGGTTTTCATGGACTGGTATCAAATGGATAACTCCCCCTGAGGTTGAGGTGTACTCGTTAAGTTCGGATTCATGGAAAAGTGTTGAACTTGGAATCTTATGTAGGCTCAAATCTAATTTTACTATGACATTCCCATTTGTGAGTGGACATTTGCATTGGATGATAACAAAGATAGAAGGAGGAGGTGGGCAAGAGAGGCGTTTTACTGATATGATTTTGTCACTTGATGTCAATAGTGAGAAATTCAAAGAGTTACCACTGCCTGGTGATGGAAAATGTACTAAGAAAGGTCTTGCATCATTCAAGGGGAAACTGGCTTTGATTAAATATGGAAGTGGTGTACAACCATATAGCAGGCTATGCTCCATTTATGTGATGACGAAGTACGGTGTGCTTGATTCCTGGAATAAACTCTGTGTTCTTCCAATAGAAAATCCTTACGATTTCATTGGTACTTTCACCAACTATGGTTTACTTCTAGTTCAAAAATGGTCTCGGCTGGTCTCTACCAAGAGTGAATTAGGGAGGAACTATAAGTCTGTTTTAATTGACCCTGAAACTCTACATGAGAAGGAGATTAGTAATCAAGTTGATTTTCGTTTAGATGTAGCTGCTTACATGGAGAGCCTTGCTTTACTTGATGGAGCAAATGTGGTATCTTACTGAGAGGATGGTGCTGTGTATAATAAGTGATGTCATCACAGGTATGGATGAATTGAAACCCTTGTCATGCTTTTACTGGTTGCAGTAGGCATGTTAGTATTGTTAAAACCGTCATTTTTGCTCCAGATTTATGTGATCCTTTTGTGGTTGTGGCTGTTATATATTAGTATTTTATATTGTTGAGGCTTCTCGGATTGATCCACTATATTCGAGTTTATTTCTTCTCTTAGTATTGCTCTTTAAGTTTGTTCTTGTTCTTTGTTGCTGTTTGTGTGTTTGTTGCTTATCCTTGTGTTCACCATCATGAACACCTTGTATTGGCTTACATTTGTTTTCAGTTTGTTTTAATAATATTCTTATTACCTATCCAAAAAAAAAAGTATTTTATATTGTTGTTGTTGTTGTTGATTTTTTTTTTTGCGTAAATGCACTTTTAGTCCCTACATTTTGATTTTTTTCCATTTTAGTCCCTACATTTTATTTTTACCACTTTTAGTCCCTAAATCAATTTACGCGTTCCATTTAAGTCCTTAAAGCTACTTTCCGTCACTAATCTAACGGGCAAACTAACAGATGAATAAAATAATAATAAAAAGTTTACTGTAGCTTGCCATGTCAGATTATAATTTAAAATATTTATTTTTCAATTTTAACGAAATTAAAAAAGAAAAACAAAATTAAAAAGAGTAAACCAAACACAAAAAACACAAATCCGAAGAACATGTTCTTCATGTTCTTGGGGAACTTTGGGAAAGAACATGAAAGTTGCCCAGAAAATTAAAATGGTTGGAGGGAGCCGATTAGGTTAGAGGTTGGGTGAAGAGAGAGAGATGGTAGATCTGGTTTTGCTTACCCAAACGAAAATCTCTAAAGATCTCTTTCTCAGACCAAAATCTCCCTTTCTCTTTCATCTTTCAGACCAAAATCAATGGTTGTGAAGTGGTGGTTGGTCCGGTGGTCGGTGGGGGTGGATCGTTGGATGGGTTTGACATTGGTGTGGGTTGCAACCAAACCAACCAAACAATAACAACAACACCACCACTACCACCTCTAAAACACCAAACCAAACCCCCAAACCCACCATTGTAACACCAAACTGAAATTCCAAATCCAAACCCAACCAAATCCCAACCCACAGGACAAATCACAGCCAAATACCCATCACCTGCAACCACCAACAATAACCCACAACCACTGAAATTTATACCCACCACCGAAACAACACCACACACTACTGAAACTTTGAAACCAACCTAAGAACCACAACCTATCAGTCCCACAACTCATTCAAACCCAAGCCTCAAAACCAATTCAACCCACAGCGGAAAACTCCAGCGATCAAAAGCCACAACCCACGACAAGTAAGCAAAAGCCACGACCCACGGCAAGCGAATCCTGGTGAGCGAAAGCCACGACCCACGACAACAAACCCAGGTGAGCAAAATGTCACCTTCAAACTCTGCCATCGTCGTCGTCACCTTCAAGATCTGCCATCGCCGCCTTTGCCTTCAAGCTCTGTCATCTCTGCCGTTATCTTCAAACTCTGCCATTGCCTTTAAGCTTCGCCACCGAGTGAGACAACCGAGATGGGAGAGAGAGGTGAGATGACCATCTTCGGTCTGGGGAGAGAGCAACAAGGTGATGGGTTTATTTTGCATTTTGTTACGATTTTACTTTTTTTGCCCAGAACATGTTCTTCCGAAATTACTTTTGTGTTTTTTGTGTTTGGTTTACTCTTTTTAATTTTGTTTTTCTTTTTTAATTTTGTTAAAATTGAAAAATAAATATTTTAAATTATAATCTGACGTGGCATGCTACAGTAAATTTTTTATTATTATTTTATTCATCTGTTAGTTTGCCCGTTAGATTAGTGACGGAAAGTAGCTTCAAGGACTTAAATGGAACGCGTAAATTGATTTAGAGACTAAAAGTGGTAAAAATAAAATGTAGGGACTAAAATGGAAAAAAGTCAAAATGTAGGGACTAAAATAGAAAAAAGTCAAAATGTAGGGACTAAAAGTGCATTTACGCCTTTTTTGTTTTGGTGTGACTAGAAGTATTTGATATTGTTTGTGATTGATTGTTGCACACATCGTGAATCAATAAAAAGGAAAAAAAAAAAAAAAATGGTACATGAAATGTTGTCTTTTTGGAGGGGGGGAGGTTTGGTGGGAGAAGTAGCAAGGGGCTTGGAACGCGATCCCCTGGTGTCTCATGTGGTGTTTATCGAGAGAAAGGAGCGGTTGTTGTTTTGATGGGCAGGAGTTAAGAGTGGCAAAGTTGAAATATTTATTGTTAAATTCTCTAGGTCTACATTAATCATTTGTGGTAGTTTTTATTTCCTATTTTTCTAAAATCTTCGTTTTTCAGTTTGTACCTATGCCCTATGTACACTTCCTGTCATCCCGTGTACTTGGGTAGTTACATTTATGCTACTCTTAATCAAGTATTTACTTTAGAACTTTATTAGAACTTTACCTCAAGCTTTTTTTTCTTTAGAACTTTTTTAGATTGGTTGGCTACTTTGTGAAACCAATCATTCTCTTCCTTTCTTGATTTTCTTGATTCTTGTAATTTTTGTTGACTCCCTGTACACTCCATGTGTACTAAGGTGTCCCTTTTTTTATATCAATAAAACTTATTACTTATAAAAAAAAAGTATTTACTTTATATATATATATAGAGAGAGAGAGAGAGAGAGAGAGAGAGAGAGAGTCAAAGCTGAACCCTGTGGTCTGTCTTTGTGGAAACATAATTAGAATCAATGTTAGAAGTTTTCTAAACTCATCAAGTTTAAGGTGGGTTGTGTTTCTCATATTCGCTTTTGGCTTGATCCCTGGGTGATTCTTAAGGGGGCCTTTCTGGCACCGTTTTGAATTGCCCTGAATAAGGACACTTATGAGGTACACTAATGGAGTTATTCACTGGGACATTCTCTTCACCAGATCAGTCCATGATTGGGAGATGGAGATTTTACAATATTTTCTTGGCCTTCTCTATTCTCATAAAATTGATAGGGCTAGGAATGACCAGATTTGTTGGATTCCTGCAAGGAGTAGTATTTTTGAACTTAAGTCCTACTGCAAGGCTTTCGCTGATGAAAACCTTCATAGAGCCTAAACTGAGAATCTCCATTATTTTTTCAACTTGAAAAAGTAAAAAATAATAAATGTGAGTTGCTAAAATTTATTGTCTGAATTGAAACTTTTTTGCATCGCACGTGTGGTACAACCATAATTGACAAGTAATTAATTTGGCCCCAGTTTTTGTTCTATTTGAAAAAGGTTAGTTTTAGTAGCTTTTTAAGTATAATTGACTACTAAGTTGCTCTTTTAGAGCTTGATGTAGTTGGTGAAAATGAGAGAAATGAGAGAACTTAGAAGAATTTGGGGAATTTGGGAAAAGGATGAAGGGAAAGTTGAAAAAGAGAGAGGAAGTCTAGGAAGCACAGACAAAAAATATAATCCTTTTTTGCAAGAGGGGATTTTTTGTGATTAGGAAGCCAAAAAATAAAATCCTTTTTTGCTTTCTCTCTCTCTCTTTTCGAAATAATTGTTAGGATAAGTGACTATATATTTATTATAATTTAATAAATCTCCAACTTATCCAAAAAAAAAAAAAATTATAAATCTCCAATTAATTTAAATAATTGGTATATACAAATCTGTATGTGCTAGTGTTTAGTTGTGTATTTTGCTCGTAATCAGTTCAAACCTGGAAGAAGAAGAAAAAGAAACCTATTAAAAGAGATTCAAAATAATATAAAATATAATTAATTTTTTTTTAAATTTAATATAATAATATTTTTAAATTAGTATTATTTAAAAAAATTTGTTAGGTTATTAAATAATATAGAATATATAAAATAAATAATAAACTGATTTTTGTTGTATATTTTGCTGATGGAAGATGAGAGAGTAAGAAAGAGGAGCACTCTGTTGAAGTTGAATTTAAGATGTAGGAGAGCTGCAATATTGAAAAGAAATTTTTTTTTGCCACAGAGAGAAGAAGAGCTGGACTGCTTTGAAGAGGAAGTGGACTCAAAGATGGAAGGTGGTGAGAGCTTTGATTAGATGAATAGGGTATTTCTACCAAAGATATTGACAGTGGTTACCATCAAAGCAGCAGCAACATAAGAAGTAGAAGAAGCCTTTGCTCGGAAAGTTTGGAAGCCTATTCAAGAAGGATGGCACTAGCAACCATAAGTATAGAGATTGACCAGTTTGGCCTAACTTGTGCCTTAATAGCAGGCAAGTATAAATTGGTATCAATTTGCACCTAAATGTGTTTGCTTCATTGTTTATGCTTCCAGAAAGCAGAATAGGATAAAGAAATGTGGAGGTTTGTATTAACATTTTAGTTTTTCCTTCTATCTCTTTTGATTTTTGATATGTGATTCCTCATGTGGGACAGTATCTTGCATGTGATGGAGATTTTTTTTTCCTTCATTTTTATTGTGTTCAGTTCACTGCCCTTCTTATCTAGATTGTATGAATAGGAGTGGTAATTTGAACTTCTATCTTTTATGTACTGCTGCTCATTGTCTTTTCTAAATGGATATGTTGTTGCAAATAACTGGAAAATTTTATCTTGATGCGTGGTAGTCTATTAAATGGATAAATCACATATCATATCAGCTATCACTGTTAATTGTTGCAGAGTCTAAACTTCATTACTGCATAGAGAATTGCAGTTTGCAAAGGGAATCACACAATTTGCTTCTTTTGCTGGAATTGAATTTCATCTGATATGGAAACAGTCTTCTGAATCTAGCCAACTTTGCCATTTTGTATTTGATTGAAGTATGCCAACTGATTTAGGAAGTGAATTTCTATATTGCCAAATTCTGATGTGTCATGCATACGTTTAATCGTAGGGAAATAGCCGTCATCTCCAATTGATTAACACTATCATATGGAAGGGAACTCCACTTACCTTGCAATTGTAACATCTTAAGATCAGGATGGTGGCCTAGTTGCATGTGAGACACAAAATGTTGCCAACTTTTTGTTGTTGAAATTTGATGAGAATATCTCTGTCAGTTGTTGGGTGTGAAACAAGCATGAGGGCTTCCTTTGTTCCCAACATATATGTGATATTCCACAAACCTTGTCTTTTGTACGCCTTTCCATGTATTGGAAATGCTGATTGCCTAAGTATTGGTGTCTCAAATGTCTGTATTTCATAAGTTGTGAATCTAAGAGTTCTGCAAGCACTTAACCTAGCAGAAGTTACAACTTGATAGGTTTCACTTTAAGCATTAAATTTTAACATCTTGAAGAATTGTGTCCAGTTCCCAACTGGGTAATGGTTTTTTGGTTTGTGTGTGCATCCATGCAGTTTTTTTGTTCTATATGTGGTCAAATTATCCAAGCCCATCTCATAGGTTCTCAACATGGCCCATTGAACAGTATTTGTTTCTACTTCTTCTGTCTTGCAAACAGGAAGGAGCCTAATACTATAGTGCAAATGCTTCAATCAGCTCCTTACCCCCAAAGCTATGCAGGTTCGTTTTACCCAATTTGCTGCATCATAGGGAATTTGCTTAATGCTTTTCTCCCAAAAAGCCTATTGAAAGTCCTAATATCATTTGAGTATATTCCTACTTGACATAATTTTCGTTTGTTAGTAAAGTTTTGCGGTTCACCTAAAATATATAAAAAAAGAAAAAGAAAAAAAAAGAAGCCAGGTAAGTTGAAAAAAATGCCCTAATATAAACTAGCGCAAAAAACTTTAAACAACAAAGATTTGGAGTTAAAAATCTTATAGGCCAATGATAACTTCGAATGAAACGATGATTCATTAAAATGTAAAAAAAAAAAAAAAAAAAAAAAAAAAAAAGCTGAAATTTAAACATTTCCAAAGTTCATTATTTATTTTTGCTTTTTGGAAATTGGAACATTTGGCTAGATCATTTTCCAATAATTAAGTACCTCAATATCTCAAATTGTTCACGACATTATCCATTGTATTTGTGAATTTTACTATTATGTTTATAACACAAATGTTCTATGTAGAAACAATCAAGTTGGATTTCATGGTCTCCTTCCCATATATGGCCATCAGAAGTGTTAAGTTGAATATACATGACAGCTCTAAAGGTGTAATACCCGGTTCCAAAAAAAAATAAAAAAAAAATAAAAAGGAGATTTATTTTTAGGGGGTAATTTAGTAATTTCTGATATTGAAGTTAGCAATATTTTTACCCTAATTGTATCATGTAAACCCTAGCCGCCACACTCGTCTTTGCTTCACCACCTCAACTCCAAGATTTCAACTCTAGCGTTGAAGAGAGAAACCGTGAATTGAGAAGCAAGGATGAGGGTATCAAACAGATGGAGAGAATCATTGAAGAGAAATCAAATAGCATTGCATTTTTGCTCCAGCAAAAAAAAAGGATCACTACATGTTAAGGAGCCCATGGGGGGTAGCACACATGCTCCAAGTTCAACAGTTCTTGGCAAGTTGGCAGACTTAAAAAGGAAATTGAAACACAAAATTTGATAAAAGATGTGTTGGAAGCTAGGGCAAACGTAGCTGAGAAAAAGATTCATGGACTGAATTTAAAACTAGAAAATCTTCAAAAAAAAAATTGGTGATGAACAGAAGACTAGAGTTCGTAAATCTGAACATCTTCTGAAAGTGGCGGAGGAAGATATGCTGATGGCAAAATTGGGGGCTGCTTCAATATCTGAAGAGTTAGTGAAGGTCCAATGATGGTGGGTTCCACGTTGGCTTGCAGTCCATTTACGCTATTTCCAGTCCTATATGGTGACTCACTGGGATGATCATGGAAGGCCATCCTTGGATTTGTTTAATCCAAAAGGCATAGGAAAATAAAGGTCAAGTTGAAAAGTGGGCTGAGCCTACATTGAAACAATGATGACTAAATGGCTACCAAGTATGATGGAACAATGGTTGACACTTGTAACCTCTCTTGAACCACATATACATTCACTTACTTCTGAAACGTTTGAGGCCTACCATGCATCTAAGTGTTCGGTAGTACCACATGTTATAAAGGAACAAAAGATGGCAGATCCTTACATTCAGGGAGCTAGGAAGTTCACACAGCCATACTTCAATTAGGTGATATCTAAGAATTTTAGAGGAAGTGTTAGGGAAAAGTTTCTTTTGGAATAGCTTTTGGAGGTAAGTAACCTTATTCTAATTGGTTTTATTTTGCGTATTTTAACTACTGAAAATTGTTACAGTTGTTACAATTTATTTCTATTGTATTACGGATTTCAAGTAAAGAATTATCACAAATATACTGATATATAATTATATATATATATGTATGTATGTATTTGAATGAGATATATTTTTGCTCGAACTATGATTTGACATATGTGATTTTAGACAATCTGACTATGTTTTCACTTTGATACATAGAATTTTTATTTCTATTGTTTTACTGATTTCGCGTAGATGATTATTTCAAATATATTTTAATACTGAGTATATGATTTTTATATACATGCTTGAATAAGATATATTTTGTTAGAAACTATGATTTTACAGATATGATTATGAATAATCTGACTATGAATTGATTCTGATACCCAGTCAATGGGGGTTATTCATTGGTACTCTGATACCCAAACTAATGGGGGTTATTCATTGGTACTCTGATACCCAAGCCAATGGGGGTTATTCATTGGTACTCCGACACCCAAACCGATGGGGGTTATTCATTGGTACTCTGATACCCAGCCAATGAGGATTATTCATTGGTACTCTGATGCCCAGTCACAGGGATATAGCGTGACCATAGTCATAAGATTGTTAAGAATATGAATTACGTTTGAGTATTTGTACCATTTTGAGTCCTTAAAACTACATATGTGATTTTGGAAAATGTTTGAGTATTTAACTATTTTGAGTCACTTAAACTGCTTATATATTTTTGGAACCTATTGTAAGTTATAGCTTTTGATATATGGAAAACTGACTACTTTTTAAATCATCTATGATATATTTGTAAGATTAAAGTATGAGATTTATGTACAACTTATTATTTTATGACTATGAAACTTCTTCAGTTATATTTGAAACGGCATTGTATATCATAACTTTTGAAAACACATATTACATCTTATACTTTACAGATCTATTGCTTGATAAAACTTATTAAGATTTTGGTTACTTATTGAGTTGTCAGCTCACCCCTTTTTCCCCTCCAGTTTCAGATCGTGAAGAATACCAAGTTTTGGGAGTTTTGATGTTGTGTTGTGAGCAGGAAAAAAAGCTTAGTGATTTTGGGATTGGATGGTCTTCTAATAGTTTTATATTTATTGGCCAATTGGCATTATGTACATGAGGTTTGGATTTTGTTCCTATTAAATTATTGGAGATCTATTCATAAAGAAATTGTTGAGGTAGTTTGGATTTATTTGATTTTAATTTTTGAGGATAAATTTTAGTTGCTAAGAAGGCCTTGCACACTTGTAGGGTGCTTACTTTATAAGCGTGCGGCGGTTGTCACATGCCTATCTTTATAGTTGGGTTCGGGGTGTGACAAAAGGCAACCATGATTCTTTGGGAGCTGGCAGTATCATTAGAGATTATTTAGGTCATTAGATTCTCGTTTTTTGGATTAACATAGAATATTCAACAAGCAGTATTGGTAGCCCAACAATTTTAGAGAGATTGGCAGAGGACATGGTAGAGGTGATTGGTTGTGGAACAATGTCATGAGTAGCACACATCTTTGGATTAATGGGGTTTATTTTGATACATAAGTGTATTGATAATTATGGAATAATCTTTGTCTAATTATAAAGGAACTCTTCATCTAGTAATTGTTACAATAGGTTTTCAATCTATGATGTCTGCTCCATGATGATTACTCTTATTCAAGAGATAAAACATTTTACCATTTTTTTTAAAAGAAAACATTTTACCAATTAGGTTAACTAGAACTCACGTAACTATAAAGAGTTTATTTGGTATAGATTATTTTTATTGATTTATTTTATTAAAAAATAAGTTAGATAAAACTTATAAAATTAATATTTGTGGTAGGTAAATAGGTATTCTAACTTTAAAATAAAAATAAAATAGAATAACTAACTAGGCTTAACTATGCTTTTGGTCCTCGACTTAGGGTCAATGTAATCTTAGTCCCTCGGAAATTTTTTCCTCGTATAGTTCCTACTCTTTTTAAGTATATTTCAACGTTAAAATTTTAAAACATATATAAAAAATAAATAAATATTTTCCTTAATTGACAACTAAACAATATGAAAACTATTTAAGATGAGATCAAATCTCCAAAAATTCAGCCAATTAATTACTAAAAACTAAAAAGGCTATTTAAGGAATTCCAATGTTGCTCACAACACAAATACTCTCCTCTCTTTTGATGGAAAATGTCACAACCTAGGTGCTCTTCAAACATTTGATCGTCATAGAAGCTGTTGAAGCACAATTAAGTTTGTAAGCTTTTATATCATATGAATATGACTGTAGGTCTACTTGACTGTTGTTGGTTTTTCTTTTTCTTTTTTAATTTTTTTTTTAATCTTTTGTTTAGAAAAAGATAAAAATCAAAAGGCCTGTAAGTTGAAATAAATTTCCAAATATACTCTAGCATAGAAAATCTGGGTTCGCATTTTACACTCTCACTTGTTATATGGAAGGGAAAAAAGAGAGTTAAAAATATAATTTGAAATATATTAATGATAGAAGAAGACATTTTCAAGTCATCCTCTTTACTATTTCGCTCTTTACAGGGTAAATAGGAAAAAGATGAATAGTGACTAGTTTATTTGGCATGAAATAATTACTTCTAGACTTCTATGATTCTTTTGTGTAGACAACATTTTTGTCTGATATCATTCTAACATGATTATGCATCTTATATGCTCTCCCTTGACCCTAATCATTTATTTTGGCTCTTTGGAACATTTGGGTAGTTCACAACCAATTGATTTTCCAAAAATTAGACAACTCAATCTCTCAACTCGTTCTCGAAGAGAATTTTACTATTATGCTTATAACACAAAAGTTTCACTCACTATACAACTAAGCTGGATTTCATGGTTCCCTTTCTTATTGGCTATTGCAAGTCATAAGTTAAATATAGATTGCAGCTCCAAAGAAATCCATGATTCTTTGTGAGTTAATGGTATTACCAAAGATTAATTTGGATAGTAGATTGTTGATTTCTTGATTAACATACAATGTCAAAACAAGTTTTGTGGGATTGGTGGACATGGTGGAGGTGATTAACCGTGGAACAATACCACGAACAATACAAGTGTGGATTAATGTGGGTTATTTCAATGTCTTAAGAGATTGATGATGTGAAATAATTTGTTCTTATTAAAAAAAAAATAACTCTTCATCTAGTAATTGTAATGGTTTATTTGGTATAAATTGTTTTTATTGATTTTTTTTATTATTTAAAAATAAGCTAAATAAAAGTATGAGGTAGAAAGGTGTACATTCCCCCCCTCAAATGGGAAAAAACATATGCTATTTCACCTCAAAATTTTTTTTTTTTTTTGGTTATCAATTTGGTAATTACTGTTTTCAAACATGTTTCAATGATATTATTACTGTCATCTACTAATAAAAAATGTTGGTGTAGCTAAAAAAACATTTACACCATATTTGTTAGCTTCATTATAATAAAAAATTTCATGTTAGCTTGGAAAATAAAAACCACTTCAACTAAAAAAGATTTACTCAACAAGAACTAAAATCTTCATCCTCTTGAGTCTTAATAACCAAACTGTATGAAAGCAATTTAAAATGAGATCAAATATCAAAAAAATCAACCAATTATAAAATTTTCTTTCTTCTGATTTTTCGACTTTTGTTTCTCTTTCTTCATATTTACAAGGATGCAAGGACGGAAACCAAATCACGAGGGGAAAAGCACCTCGGAGGAAATAGCCCTATATTCTATTCTCTTATGAGATTATGAGGAAAGGCAAAAAATAGGAGATTGCAAGAAATAGAATAGCTTGACGCAGCTTTTTTTGAACCATTAGATCATTTAATTGCCACGTGTTCTTCATCTGTACAAAAAAAGTAGAAAATGGGAGGATTTCTAACGGGAGAGGAGCTGGACCCTTTTTATTTCTTTTTCTTCACATTTTTTTTCTTTACCCTAAGTTAATACGAAGCATGTAAAAAGAAAAGTAAAATTTCTCTTATACTCATTTACTTTTATTATTTTAGATCAATAATCACAATTGATGTAAAAAAAAAAGATATAATTTAAAGGAAAATATTAACCAATGTCTTAAAAGAATCATTTTTAGAAACATTTTATTAAAAAAATAATAAAATAATAAATGTCTAAATGTTTTTGATAATTTTTTAAATATTTTTTATAAAAATTGTATCAAAACTTTCCTATTATAATTTATTAACAATTACCTTAAAATTTACCTCAATTTAAAAAAAAAAAAAACAATTACCCTAAAGTAATCTATTAACTCAACCACATTTTAGAAATGTAAGCAGTTTAATAAAGGAAAGAAAGTAAGTGTAAAAAAAAAAAAAAAAAAAAAAAAAAAAAAAGTGAAAGGGTTGGATCAAAAAACACACGGTCTCTCTCTTCCGTTAGAAAATGTCCCAAAGGAAAGAAGCACGACCAACGATGATCCTCCGACGTAGGACAAAGCATGATGATCTCCCAGAAGAAATCGTATTGGAAATCCTAGCAAGACTACCAGTGAAATCCCTACTAAGATTCAGGTGCGTTTGCAAAACCTGGTACTCTTACATCACCAACCCCAATTTCATCTCCACCCACTTGCTGTGCTACAACAATCATGATGGTGGTTATGTCATACACATGCCCAGGACTGTTGTTCACATGGCTTCTTTTCATCGTCCTCACAGTCAAATCTGTACGCTCGCTTTCGACCGCACCTTTGAAACCATATCCGAGTTTAGAATTCCCTTCACTTTTCAATCTGGGTATTTCGGTTTAGTGGGTTCTTGTAATGGCATATTATGTTTCACTGATTTTATCAAATCAAAGTCTAAAGATGTGTACTTGTGGAACCCCAGTATTAGAAAATTTAAGAGGTTGCCCAATACTTGCTTGAACCAGACCCAGGTGCTTAATGTGGCACACGGATTTGGGTATGATTCCCTGAATAATGACTACAAGGTTGTCAGGTTTTCATGGACTCGTACCAAATGGATGCCTCCCCCTGAGGTTGAGGTGTACTCATTAAGTTCGGATTCGTGGAAAAGAGTTGAACTTGGAATCTCCTGGAGACCCAATGTTATTTCCTACGGTTTTAATGGTATTTTGGCATTCCCATTTGTTAGTGGACATTTGCATTGGATGATAGAAATGATAGAAGAAGGAGGTGGGCAAGAGAGGCGTTATACTTCTATGATTTTGTCATTTGATGTCAATAGTGAGAAATTCAAAGAGCTACCACTGCCTGATGAAGGAGGTCTTATTGCGAAATGTCTTACGTCATACAAGGAAAAACTTGCTTTGATTAAATTTGGACATGGTGCACAACCACTTAGCAAGCTATGCTCCATATGGGTGATGAGGGAGTATGGTGTGCTTGATTCCTGGAATAAACTTTGTGTTCTACCGATTGAAATTTCTACTGATTTCATTGGTTTCACCAAGTATGGTTTACTTCTAGTTCGACATAGGTCTCGCCTGGTCTCTACCAACAGTGAATTAGAGAGGAAAGATAAGTCTGTTTTAATTGATCCTGAAGCTCTACATGAGAAGGAGATTAGTAATCAAATTGATTATCACTTAGATGTAGCTACTTACATGGAGAACCTTGCCTTACTTGATGGAGCAAACGCGGTATCTTACTGAGAGGATGGTGCTGTGTATAACAAGCGATTTCATCACAGGTATGGATGAATTGAAACCCTTGTCGTGCTTTTACTGGTTGACCATATTTTTGCTCCAGATTTATATGATCCGTTTATGGTTGTGGCTATTATATATTCGTATTTGATACTGTTGTTGTTGTTGGTTTTTTTTTTTTTTTTTTTTTGGTGTGGTCAGAAGTATTTGATATTGTTTGTGATTGATTGTTGCACACATAGTGAACCAATAAAAATATTGAGCCAGCATAACCTTTTGCTTGTGTGTCTGTTGTAGTGCTAAAAAGAACTCATTAGAGTTATCTCACTCTTTTTTTTTCTTAATCGTACAAAAAGAAATGGCAAAAGAGATATAGGGGGAATAAAAAGGAAAAAAATGGTAGAGGAAATGTTGTCTTCTTGGAGGGGGAGGTTTGGTGGGAGAAGTAGCAGGGGACTTGGAATGCAATCCCCTGGTGTCTCGTGTTATTTAGCGAGAGAAAGGAATGGTTGTTGTTTTGACGGGTAGGAGTTAATAGTGACGAATTTGAAATATTTATTGTTAAATTCTCTAGGTCTACGTTAATCATTTGAAGTAGTTTTTATTTCCTATTTTTCTAAAATTTCCGTATTTCAGTTTGTACCTATGCCCTGTGTACACTTCCTGTCATCCCGTGTACTTGGGTAGTTACACGTATGCTACTTTTAATCAAGTATTTACTTTATATATATATATATATATATATATATAGAGAGAGAGAGAGAGAGAGAGAGAGAGAGATAATTAGAATGAATGTAAGAGGTTTTCTAAACTCATCAAGTTTGAGGTGGGTTGTGTTTCTCGTATTCGCTTTCGGCTTGATCCATGGGTGATCCTTAAGGGGGCCTTTCTGGCACCGTTTTGAATTGCCCTAAATAATGACACTTATGAGGCACACTAATGGGGTTATTCATTGGGACATTCTCTTTACCAAATCAGTCCATGATTGGGAGATGGAGATTTTACAATATTTTCTTGGCCTTCTCTATTCCCATAAAATTGGTAGGGCTAGGAATGATCAGATTCCTGCTAGGAGTAGCATTTTTGAACTCCTACTGTAAGGCTTTCACTAACGAAAACCTTCATAGAGCTTAAAATGAGAATGTCCATTATTTTTTCGACTTGAAAAAGTAAAAAATAATCAAGTGAGTTGCTAAAATTTATTATCTGAATTGAAACTTTTTCGCATTGCACATATGTTACAACCATAATTAACAAATAATTAATTTGGTCCCGGTTTTTGTACTATTTGAAAAAAGTTAGTTTTAGTAGCTTTTTAAGTATAATTGACAACTAAGTTGCTCTTTTAGAGCTTGATGTAGTTGGTGACAATGAGAGAACTGAGAAGAATTTGGGGAATTTGGGAAAAGGTCGAAGGGAAAGTCGAAAAAGAGAGAGGAATTCTAGGAAACATGGATAAAAATAAAATCCTTTTTTGCGAGAGGGGATTTTTTGTGATTAGGGAGCTAAAAAATAAAATCCTTTTTTGCTCTCTCTCTTTTTGAAATAATTGTTAGGATAAGTGACTCTATATTTATTATAATTTTATAAATCTCCACTTAATTTATAAATAATTGGTATATATAATTCTGTATGTGCTAGTGCTTAGCTGTATATTTTGCTCATAATCAGTTTAAACCTGGAAAAAGAAGAAAAAGAAACCTATCAAAAGAAATTCAAAATAATATAAAATATAATAATTTTTTTTCTTAATTTAATATAGTAATATTTTTTAAATTAGTATTATTTAAAAAATTAATATAGTAATATTTTTTTAATTAGTATTATTTAAAAAATATGGTAGGTTATTAAATAATATAGAATACAGAATAAAACTTCTTTTAAATTTGTAGAAACTCTTGGTTGTATAATAATAAAATTATCCTATTTGAATTATGTAAAATAAATAATAAAGTGATTTTTGTTGTATATTTTGCTGATGGAAGATGAGATTAGAAAGAAAAGAGCACTCTGTTGAAGTTGAATTTAAGATGTAGGAGAGCTGCAAGATTGAAAAGAAAATTTTTTGCCAGAGAGAGAAGAAGAGCTGGAATGCTTTGAAGAGGAAGTGGACTCAAAGATGGAAGGTGGTGAGAGCTTTGATAAGATGTAGCAGCAGCAACATAAGAAGTAGAAGAAGCCTTTGCTTGGAAATTTTGGAAGCCTACTCAAGAAGGATGGCACTAGCAAACATAAGTATGGAGATTGACCAGTTTGGCCTAACTTGTGCCTTAATAGCAGGCTGGTATAATTGGTATCAATTTGCACCTAAATGTGTTTGCTTCATTGTTTATGCTTCCAGAAAGCAGAATAGGATAAAGGAATGATGAGGCTTGTATTATCATTTTAGTTTTTCCTTCTCTCTCTTTTGATTTTTGAAATGTGATCCTCATGTGGGACAGTATCTTGTATGTGATAGAGATTTTTTTTTTTCCTTCATTTTTGTTGTGTTCATTACCCTTCTTATCTGGATTGTATGAAAAGTAGTGGTAATTTAAGATTCTATCTTTGATGTACTGCTGCTCATTGTCTATTCTAAATGGATATGTCAATTGTTGCAAAGAGCTGCAAAATATTATCTTGATGTGTGGTAGTCTATTAAATCAATAAATCACATATCAGTTATCACTGTTAGTTGTTGCAGAGTTTAAACATCATTAAAGTGTGAAGAATTACTGTTTAGAAAGGGAACCACGCAATTTAGCGTCTTTAGCTGCAATTGATTTTCATCTAATTTGGAAAGTCTTATGAATATAGCAAACTTTACCATTTCATGTTAGTTAATTGAAGTATACCAACAGTTTTAGGAAGTGAATTTCCGTGTTGCCAAGTTTTGATGTGCAATGCATAGGTTTAATCATAGGGAAATAGCCTCCTCCACCTCCAACTGATTGACATTATCACATGGTAGGGAACACCCACTTACCTTGCACGTGCAGTATCTTAAGATCAGGACTGACCTGAAATTACTTGGTAGCCTAGTTGCATGTCACTCAAAAAGCTAGGAAAGTTATTTATTTAACTGTTTGTTTATTTGGGTAAGTAGAAAACTTTCTGTTTTGCACATATGGGAGTGATTTTCTTAGAAATCCAAAGAGAATTTCTCTGTTAGTTGTTGAGCGTGAAACAAGCATGAGTGCTCCCTTTGTTCCCAATATATATGAGGTAATCCACAAACTTTGCCTTGTGTCAGCCTTTCCATGTATTGGAAATTCTGATTGCCTAAGTATTGGAGTATCAGATGGCATATTTCATAAGTTGAATCGAAGAGTTCTACAACATTGCTAATTTTACATTGATGGTTTTTTTTTTTTTGGATGGATTGTTACATGTACAGTTTGTTGTTTTTATTGCGGTCAGCTGTATAAAATCTATACTGAAAGTAAGTGTTATGTGATAGCATATATATGTGTGTGTGTGTGTGTGTGTAAGTGACCCAATGCACACTTGTGGCCGTAGGTAGGTGAAGCTTAGGTGGGAGACATGTTTTATTGGTGCTGAGCATGGCCAATTGAGCAACAGTTTTTTTTAGAATGAAACACACACACACAAGGGAGATGGAATGAGATTCTAACACAAAGGCAGGTTCTGCTTCTTCCAGCTAGTACACATTCTTCAATCAGTTCCCATACTAAAAAAAACTATGCATATTCGTATTTCTGCAATTGTTGCATCACAATTAAGTTTGACAGATGTTCTTCAAACATTTAGCCATCATATAGCCATCTTAAAGCCCTAAAATGAATATCATTTGACTGTATGCGTACTTGACATGTATTTTTCATTTGTTAGTGAAGTTTTCCGGTTTAGAAAAAAATTAAAGGAAAGCCAGGTAATAGAAAAACATTTCCTAATATACACTAGTGCAAAAAAATTAAAACAAGAAGATTTGGAGTTAAGAATCTTGTGGTTCAATGACATTCTCTAAATTACATTTCAAACCCAAGGGTGTAACAAGTTAAACATATTGTTTCTTAATACTTGCCAATAAACCAAGCAAGGTTCTGGTTGGTGGGGTTAAGAATCTTAGCACTAACTGTTTGCCTATTTGACATGTATTTTTCGTTTGTTAGTGAAGTTTTTTGGTTCAGAAACAATTAAAAAAAGAAGAAGAAGAAATTAAAGCCAGGTAAGTTGAAATCCATTTCCAAATGCAAACTGGAGCAAAAAATTTTAAACAAGAAGATTTGGAGTTAAGAAATCCATTTCCTCTAGACTTCTCCTCATTCATTTTGTGTGGACAATATTCTAACATGATTATGCATCTTATTTGCTCTTCTTTGAACCTTATAATTTATTTTGGCTATTTGGAACATTTTAGTGGTTCACAATAAATTGATTTTCCAACAATTAAGCGACTTAGTCTCTCTCAACTTGTTCTCGAATCTATCCATTATACTTGTGAATTTTACTATTATGCTTATAACACAAAAGTTTCACTTACTAAAAAACTAAGTTGGATTTCATGGTTCCCTCCCCCTATTGGCTATTTGAAGTCATAAGTTGAATATAGTTGGCAGCTCCAACGAAAATCATGATTCTTTGGGAGCTAATGGTATTATTAGAGATTAATTAGGTTATTAGATTGCCGATTTCTTGATTAACATAGGATATCAAACCAGCAATTTTTGTGGGATTGGTGAACATATTGGAGACTGTGGAGGTGATTAACCATGGAACAATACCATGAACAATACAAGTGTGGATTAATGTGATTGATGATATGGAATAATTTGGTCTTATTATTAAAAAAGATCTTTTCATCTAGTAATTGTAATGGTTTATTTGGTATAAGATTTTTTTATAGATTTTTTTCTTATTTAAAAGTAAGTTAGATAAAAGTATGAGGTAGAAATGTGTAAATTCTCCCTTAGATGGGGGAAAACATATGCTTAAATATGTTTTTTTCACATCAATTTTTTAATTAATTAATTAATTAAAAAAATTTGTGCGTTTGTATGTGTCAATTTGGTACCTACTCTTTTCAAACATGTTTCAATGATATCATTACCCTCATCTACAAATAAAAATGTTGGTGTAGTTAATAAAACATAAGTAATACTACAAACTATTTTACAACATTTTTACAAATTGTTGCAATGACCAATTATTACTAGTTCTTATCTAGACTCACTATAAACATCAGTTTTCTCACTTACTAATAATCATTTACCACATCAACAAGTGGGTTAAAGTTAGCTCAACTAACTGGTAAAGTCTCTTCTTCTCAAAAAAAAAAAAAAAAAAAAACTGGTAAAGTCTCCGATAGATTTACCACATCAATAGTTTGTAAAAAAATTATGAAATAGTTTATAAGAGCATCCACACTAGATGTGCAAAATGTGCCAAATGCCAAATATTTGGCACATTTGGCACACCAAACACCAAAAAAAACCAAATATCAGATGTTCCAAATCTCATAATTTTTGCAACATGCTACAGTATCCTCACATATTTGGCATGGTACGGACATCTGTGGCATATGGTTTTATTATTATTTTTTCCTCTTTCTCTCTCATCCTAATTATCTCTTTCATCTTCTCCTTCAGCTATTCACCACCTCCATCTCCACTCCCATACTCTTTCTTCTTCCCTCTTCCCTTTTGCTCTATTCTCTTCCCATTCATGAATCATGAGCCACCACCGATTTCCTCTCTACCATCTCACAAATTCCATCATCACTGATCTATAAAATCTCCTTCACCGGTTTTTTTTTTCCCCTTTTGTTCACTCTCTCCTCTCTGTTTTATTTCAGAGTCGCCGATACGCTGTTTGCTATTCTCAGAGTCGCCGATTTCCTCTCTACCATCTCACAAATTCCCCTTTTTTTTCCCCTTCATCTCAAAGTCGCCGATTCACTATTCAATCTCAGTTTCACCGATTCTCTGAAGGTTTCATCGATTCGCCAATTCTTTGAAGGTTTCATCGATTCACCGTTTCTCTGAAGGTTTCATCGATTTGTTCTACATCTACTACATACAGGTATGTTCTCCGTCTTCTCTGTGATTCTCTCGGTATTTCGGTTTCTACTTCTATTCTCTCTATCTTCTTAGTTCATATGTGCTGTGTGCTGTGTTATGTATTTGTTTCATTAATTCCAGCATTTAGGCTAAAACCATATGTACCAAAGATCTAATTCCAGCATTTAGAATTTAGAATGATAAAGAGTGAGGCATGGATTCACAAGTGTCTGTGTGTGTGTGTGTTAAAGGTGAACCTATCAGTCACAATTTCACGAAGCCATATATATATATATATATATATATATTAATAAATCGTTTGCAATAATTCCTGTTTTTGTGCATTCAGATATGCATTTGATTTTTTATTTTTAGGGGGCTCTCTTTGGACTACCTAAATTATTTTTATCTACATATCTATTTAGAGCATGGACTCAAGAAATTATTCATCATTCACTGATGTCTTACGGGGGAATATTAATCTTGTGGATGAACTTTTCGGTGTATCTGAAAATAGTCCCCTGTTAGTCGAAGATTCTCCACTGAATGATGAAGTTGCCACTTCTAAGAAAAAATCAACACATGGTGTCAACTTCAGTGCTAAGGAAGACAAGCTGCTTATAGCAGCATGACTCAATACCAGTGTCGATCTTGTGTATGGTAATGAGTAACATAAAACAACATTTTATGGCAAAATTGCAAAATACTTCAAGGACCACAAGACTGATTCTACACGTAGTATTTCATCCCTAACAACTCGATGGGGAACGATTAATAGAGAAACAGTAAAATTTTGTGGGTCCTTAGCTAAAATTGAAGCAAAGAATGAAAGTGGAACCACGGCTTTTGACAAGGTATAAATTTTGCAATGGTCTTTAATTTTTTTAGATTTACAACACAAATGAATTGTTTGAAGAAACTAATTATGTTATATTTATTTAATTTTTTTTAGATTGAGAAAGCAAGGGAATTTTTTAAATAAATTCACAGTTACTTTTTTCAATTTGAACATTATTGGCTAATCTTGAAGGATTTTCCAAAGTGGACATCTACTATGCCTAGGGAAGATTCAAGAAAAGAAATGCCTCAAACTCCAGATTCAATAGATCAAGGAGGGGGGGGGGGGGGGTTGATGGCATTATGGATTTCGAGAGGCCAATAGGTAGAAAAGCTGAAAAGGCTAATCGAAAGAGAAAAGATGATGGGAAAGATATTGCAATGGAATATTTGAAAAAGAAAAAGAAAATTCTTGAAGAAGGTTGTGCAGCCAAAAAAGAGAAAGTACGTATCAAAGCGGAAAAGGTTCGCTTGCAAGAGTTGAAAGAGAATGAAAGAATTATGATGCTAGACACAAGTGGCATGAACGAAGACCAAAGAACTTTTTATGATGGACTCAAAAAGGAAATCCTTGCAAAACAAAGATCAAGTAATTCGTTGGGTTGAGATGATGTTGGTGATGTCTTGTTTCAACCTTATTTTGGTAGTAACTAATTTTAGGCCTTGATATGTATTTTGTGTCATTTTTTGGGTGTAGCTGATTTTAGGCCTTGATATGTATTTTGTGATCTTAGCAAAAGGTCTTGACTCTTTTATTATGTGATTTCGTTGTAGATTCTGGTAGGCCACTGCCATGTAAGTAATCCTAACATTTTAGCTTATATAAAATGTCGTGTATTTTCTATGTTTGATTTTATATTACCATAGAATTTATATTACTGTCATGCTTAATGCTAGTGCTGTGCTATTGATGCTGCTGATTGGGCTGAGAGGCCAGTGTGTAAGTAACCTGATGCTGCTTTGGTGTTGTATGTTGTATGCTGTGTTAGTGACTGCTGTAGTGTAGTAGTATCAGTGGAGCATTGCAGCAGTGTGTAGTTTGGCATTGGTTAAGGTTGTGTAGTAGGTATTAGATATATGTGTGTGCTAGATGATAGCAGATGGGGGATATTGCATGAAAATAAGGGATTAGGTGAAACATTTGTCAAAAATAAGCCAGTATGTCAAACATTTAGGTGACATGCAAATGCTAGAAATTAATTGTTTTTTTTTTTAATTTTATTTATGTTAATATATGATAAAAGATTATATATCCTTTTGTGTTTATGGATTGACCAATTAGATTGCATCAAAGCTTTGTGGCTTAGGAGATGATATTTCTGTTAAGTCAATTTGCCTATGCTAGAGAGACCATAATTTACCCTAACAAGGATGATGACTCAGATGAAGATGAGATAATTATAAAACTTCTCATGGGTTCGACATCACAACGTAAGCATCGTCGGTATATCGACTGTAATCATTTGGCAGGCCATAGAAGGCTTTATGATGACTACTTTGCCGAAGAACCTGTATATGCTCCCAAATTATTTCGAAGGAGATTTCGAATAAGACGTTCTCTTTTTCTCCGAATCCTATCTAAGGTAGAAGCTCATGAACCTTACTTTATCCAAAAAAGAAATGCTGCCAAAAAGCTTGGTCTATCTCCCCTTCAAAAGATGACCGCTACACTTAGGATGCTTGCTTATGGAGTAGCAGCTGATTTTATGGATGAATATGTGAGAATAGCAGAAACCACTGTAATAACCAGTATGAAAAAATTTGTTGCAGTAGTGATTGCTATTTTTTCAGAGGAATACTTGAGGTCATCAAATAATGAAGACATCGCTAGATTGTTAGCCCATGGCCAAAACTGTGGATTTCCAGGCATGTTGGGAAGTATTGATTGCATGCATTGGAAATGGAAAAATTGTCCAACTGCATGGAAAGGGATGTATTGTGGTCATATTCGTGAGCCAATTATTATTTTGGAAGCAGTGACTTCATATAATCTTTGGATATGACACTCATTTTTTGGGTTACCTAGGTCAAATAATGATATTAACGTGTTGGAGCAGTCTCATGTATTTTCTGAGCTTGCACAAGGACGTGCTCCTGCAGTTAATTACTCAATCAATGGTCATGATTACACAATGGGATACTATCTTGCCGATGGCATATATCCACAATGGTCAACATTTGTGAAGACAATCCCAAGGCCACCAGGAGCAAAAAGAAAATTATTTGCAAAAGCTTAGGAGGCATATAGGAAGGATGTAGAGCGTGCATTTGGAGTGCTTCAAGCACGATTTGCAATTGTACGTGGACCTGCACGGTTTTTCTATCATGAAACACTACAAGACATTATGAAAGCATGCATAATTCTTCATAACATGATTATTGAAGATGAGTGAGATGAAGCAAAAGCAGAAGCAGTGGACTTAGATTATGAATAAATTGATGAGATTTCATGTACACCAATGTCACGTGAGCCGACAAATGAATTTACGGAGTTCATTCAAGTTCATCAATGCATTAGGGATCGAGAAGTTCATTCTCAACTCTAACTGAATCTTGTTGAACATTTATGGCAATTACAAGGAGAGTCATGAAAACTTTTGGTTTTGTTTATTTGTCTCCCCTTCTTTATGGAGTTGTCATTAAAACTTTTGATTTGGTTTATTTGTTTCATTTTGTTTATGAAGCTACCATTAAAACTCATTGGCTATGTTGTTTTGTTGTGTTAAGTTTAGTATTAGCCAATTGTTTTGTTGTGTTAAATTTAAGTACCATTTGTCATCAAGGAAGTGGCAAGCTCAACTATGTTTAATTCAATGGGTTCTGTGTGAGTTAATGTTATTGGATATGAGTTATTTGTGTAAGTTTTCTATGGACTACATTGGTAGTTTAGTTCAGTTGAAACAACTTCAACTTGACAGGTTGGCTTTTAGATTGCATATGTTTTTGGCTTTTGATATGAGCCTTGACAAGGTGTCTCAGTATAAGGATTATGAAGGTGATGGGTGGTTCTGGTTGAGGTTTTTTTATTGGGTTGGTGGTGTTTTTAGGTGGCATTGGAGTGAATATTTGGTCAGATAGAGTTTTGGTGGCTCTGAAAAAGGAAGGTAAAGGTTACAGGGTGCCAAGAGGAGGTTTGTTTGAGCTTGTGAGTTGTCCAAACTATTTTGGGGAGGATTATCCCAAGGGAAGAAAAGCTGTAATTCCCTTCTTGTATTGACACAAAAACTTTTCTTGTTTTGTTTTGGTTTTTGGGGATTCGGATGTGTAATTGCAATTAGTACTTTATAAACAAAGATTTGGATTTAGCTATTGATATTGATATTGCAATGATGAATTGCTTATCTTTTGATGTTTTACAATGATATTGATATTGATATTCGGATGATATTGATATTCGGATGTGCCTTCTTCTCATTTTTTTTTTTTTTTTTTTTTTTTTTTAAGGTGACAGGTTCTGAGGTTTTTTTTTTTTTGAAGTCCCCAGGTTCTGAGTTTTTTTTTTTTTTTTTTTTAAATGCTTAAGAAAATATGGATTTTTAAAAATATGACAGTTGAATTAAGAGGATTGTTTGAAAATGTTATCATTAGAATAAGAATATTTGAAAATATGACTGTTTAGGAACAAATATTACCGTTAGGAACAAATAATAAAGAAAGAATAAAATAAGAATTAAAAAGAATTAAGAAATAATATTTAAATGAAGTGGTAAAAATATAGAACATCTGATAAATGAGATATTGTAAAATGATGTGGTAAAATAATAAAGCAGGCTTTTGATGTGGCAAAATGGCATAATTTTTGCAACAGCTGCTACGGATGCTCTAACTCTTGCATTTTCCATAAAACATTCTTTGTGATAAGCTTTCATAAAAAATTCTTTACATTTATTTGTTGGCTTAATTACAATTAACAATCCCATGTCAGCAGCTTGGAAAATAAAAACCACATCAATTAAAAGATTTACTCAACGATACAAAAATCAAACATTTAAAGAAGCTAATCTCATTTAGAGTCTTGATAACCAAACAATAAGAAAACAATTCAATTATATATTTTTCTTTCTTTACATTTTTTACTTTTGTTTCTTATTTTGAGAATGAAAAAGTTAGTTACAAAATTGGTTGTAACCTTAAACTACAACCTTATTAATGAAATAAATATTACTATATATTTTGAAAATCTAACCGTTGAATTGCATGTTCTTTATATTCTAAATATACATGTCAAATTTTGTGTCAATCGAATATTATTTACTACATGATTTATAAGTTTATATTCTATGCATAATTTTAAATTACAAAAACTTGCAATTTATTGATGACATAGTTTTTAATCTTTAATTTTTAGAAATTTTGCAAACATGGAGGATATAAGAAGAAGATGTAATCCAATTGTGAATTTATCAAAATTCATCTTCAATAAAAAGATATTGAGTAAGGTTGTACCGTAAATTACAACAAATTTTGTAGCTAAAATTTGTTCTTTTGAGAAATAGTTTTTTTTAGCAAAAATAAACTGTTACCAAAGGATGCAGATCTTTTAATAAGAGAAAAAAACACAGAGAGTCTCATTTACTTAACATTATTTTAGATTGACATCCACAATATTGACCCAAACATTGCTCAAAAATCAACAGTCCCTTTCTCTTCCGTTAGAAAATGTCACAACCAACGATTCACAGACGTAAGACGAAGGATGATGATCTCCCAGACGAAATCGTGTTGGAAATCCTAGCAAGGCTACCCGTGAAATCACTCCTAAGATTCAGATGCGTTTGCAAATCCTGGTACTCTTCCATCGCCACCCCCAATTTCATCTATAATAACTTATTGTACTGCAAATGCAATGACCACAATCATGGTTTTTTCATACACATGCCCAAGACTACTTGGCCCATGGTTTCTTTTCGTCGTCCTCACAGTCAAATCTGTACGGTCGCTTCCGACCGCACGTTTGAAACAATATCCGAGTTTAGAATTCCCTTCTCTTTTCAATCTGGGTATCCCGATTTTGTGGGTTCTTGTAATGGCATATTATGTATCACTGATTTTGTCACGTCAAAGTCTAAAGTTGTATACTTGTGGAACCCCAGTATTAGAAAATTTAAGAGGTTGCCAGATACTTGCTTGAACCAGACCCAGGTGCTTAATGTGGCACACGGATTTGGGTATGATTCCCTGAATAATGACTACAAGGTTGTCAGGATTTCACGGACTTGTGCCAAACCTATGCTTCCCCCTGAGGTTGAGGTCTACTCGTTAAGTTCGAATTCATGGAAAAGAGTTGGACTTGAAATCTCGTGGAGACCCAATGTTATTTCCTACAGTTTTAATGGTATTTTGGCATCCCCATTTGTTAGTGGACATTTGCATTGGATGATAGAAGGGATTGAAGGAGGAGGTGGAGAGATGTGTTTTACTGCTATGATTTTGTCATTTGATGTCAATAGTGAGAAATTCAAAGAGCTACCACTGCCTGATGATAAAGGAAGTTGTATTACAAAATGCCTTACGTCATTCAAGGAAAAACTGGCTTTGATTAAATTTGGATATGGTGTACAACCACATAGCATGCTTTTATGCACCATATGGGTGATGAGGGAGTGTGGTGTGTTTGATTCCTGGAATAAACTCTGTGTTGTACCAGTTGAAAGCTTTCTTAATTTCATTGGTTTCTCCGATTATGGTTTACTTCTAGTTCATAAAAGGTCTCAGCTGGTCTCTACTAACAGTGAATTAGAGAGCGAAGATAAGTCTGTTTTAATTGACCCTGAAACTCTACATGAGAAGGAGATTAGTTACATTAGTAATCAAGTTGATAATTTTTTAGTAGTAGCTGCTTACATGGAGAACCTTGCTTTACTTGATGGAGCAAATGTGGTATCTTACTAAGAAGATAGTACTATGTGTATAACAACTGATGTCATCACAGGTATGGATGATTTGAAACTTTTGTCATGCTTTACTGGTTACAGTAGGCATGTTAGTATTGTTAAAACCATTATTTGTGCCCCGGATTTGTATGATCCTTTTATGGTTGTGGCTGTTATATATTAGTATTTGATAATGTTTGTGCATGATTGTTGCACGGATAGTGAACCAATAAAAATAATGGGCCAAAATAACCTTGTTTGCTTGTGTGTGTCTCTGTTGTAGTGATAAAAAGAACTCGTTAGAGCTATCTAACTATTTTTTTTCTTAATAATAAAAAAAATAGAGGAAGAAGAAAGAGAAATTAAAAAATTAAAAAAGAAAAAAAGAAACGGTACAAGAAATGTTGTCTTCTTTGAGGGGGAGGTTTGGTGGGAGAAGCAGCAGGTGACTTGGAATGCAATCCCCTGGTGTCTCATGTGTGTTTATGGAGAGAAAGGAATGCTCGTTGTTTTGACGGGAAGGACTTAAGAGTGGTGAAGTTGAAATATTTATTGTTAAATTCTCTAAGTCTACATTTATCATTTGTAGTAGTTTTTCTTTCCTATTTTTCTAAAATATTTCGTTTTTCAGTTTGTAGCTATGCCCTATGTGTGCCTTTGTGGAAACATAATTGGAATGAATGTAAGAGGTTTTCTAAACTTATCAAGTTTGAGGTGATTTTTTTTTTTTTTTTTCGTATTCTTTTTTGGCTTGATCCATGGTGTGAGGAGGTCATCCTTAAGGGGGGCCTTTCTGGCACCATTTCGAATTGCCCTAAATAAGGACACTTATTTGGCACACTCTATGCGTTGGACTAATGGAGTTATTCATTGGGACATTCTCTTTACCAGATCAGTCCATGATTGGGAGATGGAGATTTTACAATATTTTCTTGGCCTTCTCTATTCCCATAAAATTGGTAGGGTTAAGAATGACCAGATTCCTGCTAGGAGTTGTATTTTTGAACTCCTACTTTAAGGCTTTCACTAACAAAAACCTTCATAGAGCTTAAAATGAGAATGTCCATTATTTTTTTAACTTGAAAAAGTAAAAATAATAAAGTGAGTTGCTAAAATTTATTATCTGAATTGAAACTTCTTCGCATAACACGTGTTACAACCATAATTGACAAATAATTAATTTGGTCCCAGTTTTTGTACTATTCGAAAAAATTTAGTTTTAGTAGCTTTATAAGTATAATTGACAACAAAGTTGCTCTTTTAGAGCTTGATGTAGATGGTGACAATGAGAGAACTGAGAAGAATTGGGGAATTTGGGAAAAGGATGAAGGGAAAGTCGAAAAAGAGAGAGGAATTCTAGGAAGCATGGACAAAAAATAAAATCCTTTTTTGTAAGGGGGGATTTTTTGTGATTAGGGAGCTAAAAAATAAAATCCTTTTTTGCTCTTTCTCTTTTTGGAATAATTGTTAGGATAAGTAACTATATATTTATTATAATTTTATAAATCTCCAATTAATTTAAATAATTGGTATATACAATTCTGAATGTGCTAGTGCTTAGTTGTATATTTTGCTCATTATCAGTTTAAACCTGTAAAAATAAGAAAAAGAAACCTATTAAAAGAAATTCAAAATAACGTAAAATATAATTAACTTAAAAAAATTAAAAATAATAATATTAAATAATATAGAATACATAATGAAACTTCTTTTAAATTTGTAGAAACTCTTGGTTGTCTAATAATAAAATAATCCTATTTAAATTATATAAAATAAATAATAAAGTGATTTTTGTTGTATATTTTGCTGATGGAAGATGAGATAAGAAAGAGAAGAGCACTCTGTTGAAGTTGAATTAAAGATGTAGGAGAGCTGCAAGATTGAAAAGAAATTTTTTTGCCAGAGAGAGAAGAAGAGCTGGAATGCTTTGAAGAGGAAGTGGACTCAAAGATGGATGGTGGTGAGAGCTTTGATAAGATGTAGCAGCAGCACCTTAAGAAGTAGAAGAAGCCTTTGCTCGGAAAGTTTGGAAGCCTACTCAAGAAGGATGGCACTAGTAACCATAAGTATAGAGATTGACCAGTTTGGCCTAACTTGTGCCGTAATAGCAGGCAGGTATAATTGGTATCAATTTGCACCTAAATGTGTTTGCTTCATTGTTTATGCTTCCAGAAAGCAGAATAGGATAAAGAAATGATGAGGCTTGTATTATCATTTTAGTTTTTCCTTCTATCTCTTTTGATTTTTGAAATGTGATTCCTCATGTGGGACAGTATCTTGTATGTGATGGAGATTTTTTTTTTCCTTCATTTTTATTATGTTCATTGCTCTTCTTATCTAGATTGTATGAATAGGAGTGGTAATTTAAATTTCTATCTTTGATGTACTGCTGCTCATTGTCTATTCTAAATGGATATGTTAGTTGTTGCAAAGAGCTGCAAAATTTTATCTTGATGTGCGGTAGTCTATTTAATGGATAAATCACATATCATATCAGTTATCTCTGTTAATTGTTGCAGAGTTTTAACATCATTACTGCATAGAGGCTGTTTGCAAAGGGAATCACAGAATTTGCTTCATTTGCATTGCTGGAATTGAATTTCATCTGATATGGAAACAGTCTTATGAATCTAGCCAACTTTGCCATTTTGTATTTGATTGAAGTATGCCAACTGATTTAGGAAGTGAATTTCTTTGTTGCCAAGTTCTGATGTGTCATGCATACGTTTAATTGTAGGGAAATTGCCTTCATCTCCAATTGATTAACATTATCATATGGTAGGGAATGCCCACTTACCTTGCAATTGCAACATCTTAAGATCAGGACTGACTTGAGTTTAGATGGTAGCCTAGTTGCATGTCAGGCTCAAAATGCAAGGAAAGCTTTTTATTTTTTTATGAAATTTGAAGAGAATATCTGTGTCAGTTGTTGGGCATGAAACAAGCATGAGGTTTTCCTTTGTTCCCAACATATATGAGATATTCCACAACCTTGTCTTTTGTAAGCCTTTCCATGTATTGGAAATGCTGATTGCCTAAGTATTGGTGTATCAAATGGCTTATTTCATAAGTTGTGAATCCAAGAGTTCTGCAACATCGGCACTTAACCTGGTAGAAGTTACAACTTAATATCTTTGACTTTAAGCATTTAATTTTAACATCTTGAAGAATTGTGTCCAGCTCCCAACTGGGTAATGGCCTTGGTTTGTGTGTGCATTTATGCAGTTTTTTTGTTCTATGGTCAAATTATCTAAGCCCACCTCATAGGTTCTCAGCATGGCCCATTGAACTGCATTTGTTTCTACTTCTTCCGTCTTGCAAACAGGAAAGAGCCTAATACTAGTACAAATGCTTCAATCAGTTCCTTACCCAGTTACCCCCAAAGCTATGCAGGTTCGTTTTCCCCAATTGCTGCATCATAGGGAATTTGCTTAATGCTTTTCTCCCATATCATATGAAAGTCCTAATATCATATGAGTATATTCCTACTTGACATGTATTTTTCGTTTGTTAGTGAAGTTTTCCGGTTCAGCTAAAATATAAAATACAAAAAGAAAAAGCCAGGTAAGTTAAAAAAAAATTCCCTAATATACACTAGCGCAAAAAATTTAAAACAACAAAGATTTGGAGTTAAGAATCTTATAGGTCAATGACAACTTCAAATGAAACGACGATTCTTTAAAATGTAAAAGAGTTGAAATTTAAACATTTCCAAAGTTCATTATTTATTTTTGCTCTTTGGAACATTTGGCTAGATCGCAATAAATTGATTTTCCAATAATTAAGCACCTCAATATCTCAACTTGTTCATGATTATACTTGTGAATTTTACTATTATGCTTATAACACAAATGTTCTACATAGAAACAATCAAGTTGGATTTCATGGTCTCCTTCTTATATATATGGCCATCGGAAGTGTTGAGTTGAATATATATGACAGCTCCAATGAAACCATGATTCTTTGGGAGTTGGTAGTATCATTAGAGATCATTTAGGTCATTAGGTTATCGTTTTCTCCCGATTAACATAGGATATTCAACGAGCATTATTGTTAGCCCAACAATTTTAGAGAGATTGGCAGAGGACATGGTGGAGATGATTGGCTGTCGAACAATGCCATGTGTAACACACACCTTTGGATTAATGGGGTTTATTTTGATACATAAATGTATTGATAATTATGGAATAATCTTTGTCTAATTATAAAAGAACTCTCCATCTAGTAATTGTAAGGTTTTTTTGTTTTTGTTTTTTTTTGTTTTAAGATACAATAAGTTTCCAGTTGATGATGTCTATTCCATGATAATTACTTTAACTCAAGAGATAAAAAATTCTACTCGTTAAGTAAACTGAAACTCATGTAATTATAAGGGGTTTATTTAGTATAGATTATTGATCTATTTTATTAAAAAATAAGCTAGATAAAACTTATAAGTATAATATTTATGGTAGACAAAAAGGCATTCTAACTATAAAAAAAAAAAAGGCTTAATCATGCTTTTGGTCATCGACTTAGGGTCAATTTAATCTTAGTCCCTCAGAAATTTCATATAGTTCCTACTCTTTTTAAGTAATTTTCCATGTTAAAATTATAAATCATTTATTAAAAAAAAAAAAAAAAACTATTCTCCTTTATATTTTTGACAACCAAACAATATGAAAATCATTTAAGATGAGATCAAAGCTCCAAAAGTTCAGCTAATTTGTATATTTTCTTTCCTTTAGTTTTTCTTCACATTTTTTCTTATATTAGTTTCTATCTAGACTCACTATTAATGTTCTTTTTCATTTACCAAAAATCACTTACCAAAAATCATTTACCAAGTTTCTAAGAGGGAGTTTCGCACACATATACACTTAATTTAAGCTAGAGTAGAAATTCTATCTCGTAAAAATAAAAAATAAAAAAAAACTTTTATATTTATTCTTTTCTCGTTACCCCAAATTAATTAATTACTAAAAAGCCTATTAAAGGAATCCTAGTGTTGCTCACAAGTCACAACACATACACTCACTACATCCTCTCTTCCGTTGGAAAATGTCACAACCAACGATTTTCCGACGTAGGACGAACCTTGATCTCCCAGACGAAATCGTGTTGGAAATTCTAACAAGGCTACCAGTGAAATCACTCCTAAGATTCAGGTGCGTTTGCAAATCCTGGTACTCTTACATCACCAACCCCAATTTCATCTCCACCCACCTTAATAGCTTGTTGTCCCACAATCATGGTTATGTAATATACATGCGCAAGACTTTTCCCAGGTATTATTCTTCTTCTCACAGTCAAGTCTGTACGGTCTCTTGCGACCGCACGTTTGAAAGGGTATCCGAGTTTAGAATTCCTTTCACTTTTCAATCTGGGCGTCCCAAATTAGTGGGTTCATGTAATGGAATATTGTGTCTCACTGATTTTATTGTATCAGAATTTAATGCTGTATACTTGTGGAACCCCAGTATTAGAAAATTTAAGAAATTGCCCGATACTTGCTTGAGCAGGTTACATTCTGCTAAACTCGGGTTTGGGTATGATTCCCTGAATAATGACTACAAGGTTGTCAGGATTTCACGGTCCCGTGTCAAAGATATGCCTCCCCTTGAGGTTGAGGTTGAGGTGTACACATTAAGTTCGGATTCATGGAAAACAATTGGACTTGGAATTCCGTGGAGACCCAATGTTGTGTTCTGCAAAATAAATTGTTTTTTGTCATCCCCATTTGTTAGTGGACATTTGCATTGGATGTTTCTATATGTAGAAGATAGAGCTGGACGCGAGAGGCGTTTTACTCATATGATTTTGTCATTTGATGTCAATAGTGAGAAATTCAAAGAGCTACCACTGCCTGATGATGAAGGAAGTTGTATTACGATATATCTCACATCATTCAAGGGGAAACTGGCTTTGATTAAATTTAGATATGGTGTACAATCATGTGACACACTATGCTCCATCTGGGTGATGAGGGAGTATGGTGTGTTTGATTCCTGGAATAAACTCTGTGTTGTACCAGTTGAAGGCACTTATAATATCATTGGTTTTACCAAGCATGATTTACTTCTAATTCGAAGGAGGCCCCGGCTGTTCTCCACCAACAGTGAATTAGAGAGGGAAGTTAAGTCTGTTTTTATTGACCCTGAAACTCTACATGAGAATGAAATTAGTATTCCAGTTGATAACCGTTTAGATTTAGCTACTCACATGGAGAGCCTTGCTTTACTTGATGGAGAAAATGTGGTATCTTACTAAGATGATGGTGCTATGTTGTATAAGAAGTGATGTCATTACAGGTATGGATGAATTGAAACCCTTCTCTTGCTTTTCTTTGTTGCAGTAGGCTAGGTAGCTTTGTTAAAACCATAATTTTTTCCCCAGATTTATATTATCCTTTTGTAGTTGGGGCTGTTTTATATTAGTATTTGATATTGTTTATGGATGATTTTTGCACGCATAGTGAACCAATAAAAATAATTGGCCAACATAACCTTGTTTGCTTGCGTGTGTCTTTGTTGTAGTGATAAAAAGAACTCAGTTGAGCTATCCAGCTATTTTTTTTCTTCTAAAATTAAAAAGAAAAGAAAAAAAAGAAATGGCAAAATAGATAGAGAAAGAATAAAAATAAATTTAAGAAGAAGAAGAAGAAAGGAGATAGCGCAAGAAATGTTGTCTTCTTGGAGAGGGGTGGGGGGGGGGGGTGTTTGGTGGGAGTAGTAGTGGAGGGACTTGGAATGGGATTCCCTGTTCTCTCATGTGGTTTTTATGGAAAGAAAGGAATGCTCATTGCTTTGATGGGCAGGGGTTAAGTGTGGCAAAGTTGAAATATTTATTGTTGAAATCCTTATACGAGTGGATTCAATGTCTCCGTTGTCCTCTCTCACAAGGCTTCTAGATTTTCTGGATTCTCTTGGTCTGCATAAATTCTTTGTAGTAGTTCTTATTTTTCTATAATTGGTCCTCTTTTTTTTTCTTTTTCTTTTTTTTTGTCTGTTTGTAGCTATTCCCCATGTACACTTCCTGTCATCCCATGTACTAGGGTGGTTTCACTTATGTTATTTTTAATGAAGTACTTATTTATCCCAAAAAAGAAAAAGAAACAAAAAGAGAATGAAAGAAACTCAAAGTTGAAACCTATGGTGTGTCTTTGGGGAAACATATTCAGAATGGGTTTAAAGGTTTTCTAAATTCATCTAGTTTGAGCTGGATCGTGGTTCTCGTATTTTCTTTTGGCTTGATCCATGTTGTTGTGGGTGATCCTTAAGGAGGCCATTCCGGCACCATTTCGAATGACCTGAAATAAGGAGACTTAAATGGCAGACTATATCTGTTGGAATAACAGAGTTATCCACTATTTTTTCAAACTTGGAAAAGAAAAAAAATAGGAAGCACCAGGAGATTTTTTACGAGTTGGAAGCCAAAAATAAAATTCTTTTTGGTTTTTTTTTTTTTTTTTTTTTTTTTTTTTTCCCCTGAAATAATTGCTAGGATAACTATATATTTGTTATAATTTTATAAATGTCTAATTAATTTAAATAATTGGTATATACAATTCCATATGTGTCAGTGCTTAGTCGTGCACAATTGGTCTTAAACCAAGGATAAGAAGAAACAGAAACCTGTTAAAAGTAATTCAAATTAGTATAAAATATATTCAATTTTGTTATATTAATTCAAATTTTTATTATTATATAAATTTAAATTTTTTATTTTAATTTAAAGGTTATTGATATAGAATAAATAATAAAACTTCTTTTAACTTTCTAGAAGCTCTTGGTTGTATACTAATAAAATAATGATATGAAAATAAAATAAGCCTATTAATATAAAATAAATAATAAAGTGGTTTTTGTTGTATATTTTGGTGAAGGAGGATGGAGCAAAGAAATGGAAGAGGGCTGGGTAGATGTTTAATTTAAGATGTGTGAGAGCTGCAAGATTGAAAAGAAAGAATGTTTTCCGGAGAGAGAAGCAGAACAGGAATGCAACAAAGAGGAAGTGGACTCAAAGATGGAAGGAGGTGAGAACATTGATCAGATAAATGGGATATCTTCTACTGAAAACATTGATGATGGTGGAAACCCACCATCAAAGCAGCAGCAACATAAGAAGAAGAAGCCTATGCACTGCTCAGAAATTTTGGACGCCTACTCAAGAAGAAGGGCACTAGCAGCCATAGGTAGAGAAATAGACCAGTTTGGCTTAACTTCTGCGCTACTAGCAGGCAGGTATATTTGGTATTATTGCACCTAAATGTTTTTACTTCATTGTTTATGTTCCCAGAAAGCAGATAGGTTAAAGAAATGAGGAGGCTTGTATTATGTTTTTAGTTTTTTCTTCTATTTCTTTTGCTTTTAATGTGATTCCTCACGTGGGACAGTATCTTGTATGTGATTGGAGATTTTTTTTTACCTTCATTTTCTTTGTGTTAATTGTGCTTGTCTAGATTTTGTGAAAAGAAGTGGTAATTTTGAATTTTCATCTTGATGTGCTGCTGCCCATTGTCTATTCTAACTGGATATGTTGTAGCAAAGAGTTGCAAAATTTTATCTTGGTGTGCAGTAGTCTATTAAATGGATAAATCACATATCAGTTATCACTGTTAGTTGTTGCAGAGTTTAAACATCATTAAAGCATGAAGAATTACTGTTTAGAAAGGGAACCACGCAATTTAGTGTCTTTTGCTGCAACTGAATTTCATCTGATTTGGAAAGTCTTATGAATCTAGCAAATTTTACCATTTCATGTTAGTTAATTGAAGTATACCAACTGATTTAGGAAGTGAATTTCCATGTTGCCAAGTTTTGATGTGCCATGCATAGGTTTGATCATATGGAAATAAGCTCCTCCACCTCCAACTGATTGACATTATCACCTGGTAGGGAACACCCACTTACCTTGCAAGTGCAATATCTTAAGATCAGTACTGGCTTGAAACTACTTGGAAGCCTAGTTGCATCTAACTCAAAAAGTTAGGAAAGTTATTTATTTAACTGTCTGTTTATTTGGGTAAGTCAAAAATTTTCTGTTTTGCACATATGGGAGTGATTTTTTTAGAAATCCAAAGAGAATTTCTCTGTTAGTTGTTGAGCGTGAAACAAGCATGAGTGCTTCCTTTGTTCCCAACATATATGAGATAATCCACAAACTTTGCCTTGTGTCAGCCTTTCCGTGTATTGATTGCCTAAGTATTGGAGTATTAGATGGCTTATTTCATAAGTTGATTCGAAGAGTTTTGCAACATTGCTAATGTTACATTGACTGTTTTTTTTTTTTTTTTGATTGAGTGTTACATGTACATTTTGTTGTTTTTATTGTGGTCAGCCGTATAAAAACTATACTGAAAGTAAGTGTTATGTGATAGCATATATATATATATATATATATGTGTGTGTGTGTGTGTGTGTGTGTCTAAATGACCCCAATGCATACTTGTAGCCGTAGGTAGGTGAAGCTTAGGTGGGAGACATGTTTTATTTGTGCTGAGCATGGTCAATTGAACAACAGTTTTTTTTAGAACGAAACACACACACACACAAGGGAGATGGAATGAGGTTCTAACACAAAGGCAGGTTCTGCTTCTTCCAGCTTGTACACATTCTTCAATCAGTTCCCATACTAAAATGTGCTGAGCATGGTCAATTGAACAACAGTTTTTTTAAGAACGAAATACACACACACATAAGGGAGATGGAATGAGGTTCTAACACAAATGCAGGTTCTGCTTCTTCTGGCTTGTACACATTCTTCAATCAGTTCTCATACTAAAAAAAACTATGCACATTCGTACTTCTGCAGTTGTTGCATCACAATTAAGTTCAACAGATGTTCTACAAAAAATAACATCTGTTGGATTTTCTGAATGTTTTTCCTCCCAAAAAGCTTTCTAAAAGCCCTAATATGAATATCATATGACTGTATGCCTACTTGACATGTATTTTTCATTTGTTAGTGAAGTTTTTCGGTTCAGAAAAAAATAAAAGGAAAGCCATGTGGTTGAAAAACGTTTCCTAATATACAATAGTGCAAAAACTTTAAAACAAAAAGATTTAAAGTTAAGAATCTTGTGGTTCAATGGCATTTTCTTAATACTTGCCGATAAACCAAGCAAGATTCTGTTTGGTGGGTTAAGAATCTTAACACCAACTGTTTGCCTATTTGACATGTATTTTTCGTTTGTTAGTGAAGTTTTCTGGTTCAGAAACAATAATTTTTTTTTTTTTTTTTTTTTTTTTTTTTAAGCCAGGTAAGTTGAAATCCATTTCCAAATCTACACTAGTGCAAAAATTTTAAATAGGAAGATTTGGAGTTAAGAAATCCATTTCCTCTAGACTTTTCCTGATTCATTTTGTACGAACAACATTTTTGTCTGGTGTTATTTTAACATGATTATGCATCTTATATGCTCTTTCTTGACCCTTATCATTTATTTGGGCTCTTTGGAACATTTTGGTGGTTCACAATAAATTGATTTTCCAACAATTAAGCAACTCAATCTCTCAACTCATTCTTGAAACTATACATTATACTTGCAAATTTTACTATTATACTTATAACACAAAAGTTTCACTTAATAAACAACTAAGTTCATGGTTCCCTCCTCCTCTTGGCTATTTGAAGTCATAAGTTGAATATAGATGGGTGCTCCAAAGAAAACCATGATTCATTGGGAGCTAATGGTATTATTAGAGATTAATCAAGTTATTAGATTGTTGATTTCTTGATTAACATAGGATGTCAAACCAACAATTTTTGTTGGATTGTTGGACATAGAGGAGGTGATTAACCGTGGAACAATACTAGTGTGGATTAATGGGGTTTATTTCAATATCTTAATAGATTGATAATATGGAATAATTTGGTATTAGTATAAATAAATAAATAAACTCTTCATCTAGTAAATTTAATGGTCTATTTGGTATAGATTTTTTTTATAGATTTTTTTTTTTGCTTTTTTAAAGTAAGCTAGGTAAAAGTATGAGGTAGAAAGGTGTACATTCCCCTTAGATGGGGAAAAACATATTCTTAAATATGCTTTTTTTTTTTTTCACATCAATATTTATTAATTAATTAATTAAAATTTTTTTTTTTGGGTGTGCGTGTGTCAATTTGCTACTTACTATTTTCAAACGTATTTCAATGATATCATTACTGTTATCTACTAATAAAAAAAATGGTTGGTGTAGCTAATAAAACAGGAGTAATGCTTCTAGACAATTTTACAACATTTTATAAACTATTGCTATGCCCAATTATTACTGATTCTCATATGGAACTACTACTGGCATCACTTTTTTACTTACTAATAATTACTATCACATCAGCAATTTATAAAATAGTTTGTAACTCTAGTATTTTTCATAAAAGCATTATTTATTTATTTATTTATTTTTATACAAGATATAAATTCTACTCTAACATAATCTAAGTATATATATGTGTGTGAAGTTACCTCTTGGAGACTTTAATTCCAGCCCTTACCCCCCACACCCCACAAGCACTTATACTTATGGAGTGACTATCGCACCAAAGGTACGCGGTGGTCATATAAACATTCTTCACATTTATTTGTTAGCTTAATTACAGTAAACAATCCCATGTCAGCAGCTTGGAAAATAAAACCACATCAACTAAAACATTCACTCAACAAAACTAAAATCAAACATTTACAAAAGTTGATCTCCGTGCACATTCGGCGTGGTGGTCACTCCACAAGGGCTGAGTTTCACACATACATACATTTAGATTAGTAGGTTAGAATAAAATTTTTATCAAGTAACCAAAAAAAAAAAAAAAAAAAAAACTGATCTCCTTTATTTTCTTCCATTTTCTTGAGTTTTGATAACCAAACAATGTGAATTATGAAAGCAATTTAAGATGAGATCAAAGATTCAAAAATTCAATTATATATTTTTCTTTCTTTACATTTTCAACTTTTGCTTATTTTTCTTCACTTTTTTTTTTCCTTACATTTTCAATTTGAGCTAATGTTGGATTGTTTGGCCAAATAGCCCACAATATGGATGTTGAACTGTGTGGTTAAATAACCCACAATGTGTATGTGTGTAATTCTTAAAAGAAATTACCTTACACAATATTATATATGAGATGATTATTATTAATAAAATTGTTTGAATAATGGAATTGCATGTTTTGGCCATAATTGGCTGTGTGGGGTTTGACATGGTCAAATATGCAGTTGAGATTTCTCAGGGATAATAAGTTGTGAGTGGGGGTAGTGAGGTAGATAAGAGATCTGATTTTAACTTTTAAATAAACATTAGAAACTTTAACGTTCATGTCCTAATTTGTAGGAACTGAAATGAACATTGATAACTTTTGTGTAATTTGTAAGAACTGAAATGAATATTGGCAATTTTTGTGGGTCTTTAGATATCCCATTTGAGATCTCTAGATAAGATAACCATACAAAAATCCTACGAGTGAAAAATTCATTGCAACCTAAGGTCCCAAACACTATTTCACTCTTATCTCTCCATTTTTTTTTTTTCTTGAAACTACTCTTATCTCTCCATTTAAATATACGTTTAAGATATTTACTGTTTTAGTCGAATAAGACTTCTATTTCAATTTTGCTTCAGCTAAT
>JARYZH020001013.1:0-45518 GCA_030021035.2 Notholithocarpus densiflorus | reverse complement strand
TTTGGAAAAATCTTGAAGTCTTTGAAAGAACAAAAAAGGTTTTTTAGAAAAAGGTTACTAAGAAGGCCCAATACCGCTAGTCCAATTTTTTTTTTGAAAATGAATTGAAATGACTTGAAGAAGGCCCAATGCCCTTTAGTCCGAAAGATTTTTTTTTGAAAATTTTTGAATTTTTGAATTTGTTTAAAATATTTCGAAAACTCTTTTTTTTTTTTTTTTTAATTTTTTCGAAATCTCTTTTTCATTTTTTTCATTTTTTTTTTCTTTTGGATTTTTTTTTTAAATTTTTTTTTTTTGGACTTTTTTATAAACAAAATGCATGAAACATGGCAATCAACAAAAATACATTAAACTTCAACAAATATTTTCTAATTGAAACATGTAGTAAACAACAAACTTTAAGACAAAACAATGATCCTGATAACCCAAATATGGCTTGACTGCTTGTGAAATGAGGCAAAGTCGGGTTGCTTGTTTCTTCTTGGTCCATTATGGATGTTTAAGTTGAAATTCCGAAAGTTGGACCTTGGTAGGCCTAAACCTCGAGGAAGATGACTTGATCTTAATGGAATTGGGCTTGAATCCTCATTGAGCTTGATGGACTTTGGGCTTAGCAAGCTTGGGCTCAAACTGCATATGACATACCTTTCTTTCTAGGAAAACAAAATTAGGTTTATAAAGCTCACAACATTCAAACAATTATGATGGGCCCGAGTATTTAACTTGGGCTCACCATGGCTCAAACAATGGTCAAACACACACAATATGCAATGCAATTTTAACATGGACCGGCCTAAGGACAGGTTTTAAGTCATTACATTGTAAGGTGGGTTTGCTGTTTTATTGTTTCCCATAGCTTGGACATTACACCTCCCAACTTGTAATGTAATGAACATTACGTTGGTCCAAACGGCATGGTTTATCCTTTTTAGCCAACTAGAAATGATCCAGTGACTTTGGGCTATCAGTTGGTGAGTTCACCACTAGGTACCCGAATCTAATGAAGATCGGTGATCCATGGTTACTACCACCATATGTTGAGATAGGTGCATGCATATTTATTGTTTTGATGGCACACACTATGACAGTTAGGGAAAGCTTTTAACAATCAACATGGCAAGTTCAAACAAAATATCATACAAACATTACAAGACACAAACAACCAAACAAACAAAACATCATACAAAAAAAAAAAAATAATACAATTACATATCCAAAATACCTCAAATGTCATTAATTGATAAAAAAAAAGGTACAAATTGGTAGAATAACCTTACAAGGCTTTGGCCCTAGTTACAATCTATGCAAAAGATACAAAGCTTTGATCCTAATTACAATCTACCAAAACTAAAGATAAAACACTAATCTACTAACCAAAATTCTAAGTTTGGGGGCTAGGTTACAGAATGGGAAGGTGTTAGGCACCCATCCCGCCCAGACAAAGTCTGGTCTTCTAGACTCTAATGACCATTATATACCCTTTCAAAAGTATGAAATGTTATGCAATAGATGCTATGTCAAATCCTAAATCTAGGATTAAACTTTTAGTCAAGAACCTTAGATCTGCCATTTTATTTTGTGTGAAAAAATTTGATGAGAATAGTTAATGAAAAATTTAATCTTGAGTTTCCATAAAAGAAAAGAATGGATTTAAAATATGATTGGGATTTTTAATGTGAAAAAAAACAAATTTTTATTTTGAAAACACAAAGTTTTTATTGAAAGATGCAGATCTGATTTTGATTTTTTTTTTAAAAAGTCAGATTTTTATTTAAAAAAAATGCAGATCAGATTTTTTTTTTAATTTAAAAAAGACCAGATTTTTATTTGGAAAAAATGCAGATAAGATTTTTTTATTAAAAACAGAGCAGATTTTTATTTGAAAAAATGCAGATTAGATTTTTTATTAAAAACATGGCAGATTTTTATTTGGAAAATTTAGATCAGATTTCATTAAAAAAACATGGCAGATTTTTATTTGGAAAATTCAGATTTGATTTTTTATTAACAACAGAGAAGATTTTTATTTGGAAAAATGCAGATAAGATTTTTTATTAAAAACAGGGCAGAATTTTATTTGGAAAAATGCAGATCTGGTTTTTGAAACAAAGAGAAAAAAAATACAAATCTGACTCTTAATAAAAAAAATGAAGAAAACTTGCAAATTTGATTTTAGTTTTTTTTTTTATAAAAAAAGAAAAAGAAAAATTATAGATCTAAAATTCAAAGGCAAGATTCAACCCTAGATCTAGACATGTTCATCAATTAATCATGTGAAAACTTTTGAAAGCAAAAGAGAACATGTGATAACATATGAGAAACATGATTATTTAAACACAAAAGAAAACATCATGTCCATGGAAACTAAAACATATATGAAAGCATGTTATGGAAACAAAGTTAGAGTTATACCTGTATGAACTTAATCCTCGAGGAAAGAGTTCCTCAAAGAGAAACCATTTTTTTTTTTTAAAAAGGATTTGAGTGAAGCCTCTTAACAAAAAAGAAGTTCCTAAACCAGGGCTTCTAGAACTTCTTTACCGTAAGGGGAGAGAGAAGTCAAAAAAAGAAGGGTAAAAAAAAAGGTCCAGAAAAGGGGTCCCTATATGTTGGGAGGCCTCCCCTATTTATAGAGGTGTTTGTTACTTAGAAAATAAGCTAGGTTTGCTTAAAAATTAAGTCCAATCAGCTTAAAAAATAAGCAAAAAACGTATGGGGAAAATCTTAAAAAAAGGAGATTTGGATAAGAGTAAGCTGATTTTTCAGATCAGAACAAGCTTCAGTATTTTGATCATATCTTTTCACTAAAAATTCAGATTAAGTTGAAATATTGACAACTAAAGGGAAATTTGATTCTCTACAACTCTTCCAGAAATAGCATAGTCCAAATTTTGAGTTCTACTATGCCAAAAGTGCATTGGAACATGAATCTGAAATTTGCTACTTGATTAGCACGTTTTTGAAGTGTTTTCAAACTCTAAAACTGTATTTGGACGAATTTTAGAGTTATTTTCGTGATAAACCTCATTCTGAAGTGATAATTAGGAATTTTAAAATAATTATTTTGAATATAATTATCCTAAAAGCCTAATTATCTACAGCCTTTAAATATTATCAGCTTATTTGTTTTAATCCCATGCAACAAATCTCACTTTAAGAAAAATACTTAGCCAATCACAAAAATTCATTTAATTAATTTTAATCATTAACCAATCGAAATTAATTTCAATTAATCACACGTGATCGGCTTCACCCCATACAATGCATGCAGACTGTGAAAACTTGATCATGTAATATCTTTCAATCCGACGGTCCAATTTGGGAATCAGGCATACCGCCGCGACCGTTAGAATCTCAAGATCATTTTTATGATATGCAATGAATGAATTAATGCATGTAATGCAACTATGATTTTTTCGGGTATAAGAATGGTCATTCTAGCTATCTTCCAAGATTAAATTATGGGTGCAAAATCGAGTGTCTACACCTAAACCATTGCAAAAACTAGGTGGCGACTCCAAAACCCCTTGTGTCCATAGTGGCAACTCCGCTGGGGATGATGAGTTTAATTCCTATGTGTCTTATTTCTTAACTTTGATAAAAACTATTTCAATACTTGTTTGCACACACATCACTTGGTTTCTTTTGTCCCTCAACCTTGGTTGGTAATGAGTGGGAAGATGGAAGGCTCCATTCGGGCCTAAATCTTCCGAAGTTCATACCACTAACTCACAATCGGTGCCATTGCCTATAATGGGCTTTGAGTACATTAAAGGTTTGCTACCAATCCATTATTGGGTCCACTTAGGCCCTCAGTTGGAATCATAGCCCACCTAGTTGTGAGTGACCTACTTATCTATCTCTTTAGCCTTAAGGAGTCTACCCACACTAGAGAGATCCTAGACCCTATCACATAGGATACCCTTTATATCTCTTGTTTGTTCAATCATATACCATGTGTTCACTTAATTTTAAGGAACAAATAAAAGATGTAAAAATAGAAGGGATGGCCCTAAAGTTATGGTATACCCTAAAGATGTTATGGGATAAAAGAAAAAAAGTTATCACATATAAGAGGCTTGTCCCTAAATCAAAAGGTATGTTTTAACTTGAAAGGTTCATAAGACCATAGCCTAATTGCTATCATAGGCCCAAGTGGAAAAAACCCTTTTGAAAAAAAGGACTTTGGGCCTAAGGTAACAAATATGCTATGGACTTAGCATCTAAAATCCTACAAAGCCAATATGAGCTTCCTTAATCTTAGGCCTCCTTGTTGTATGCCTAGGCCCAAAATGATGAGAACTTCATGGACTTTGAAAGGAAGGCTACAACATATTCTAGCTAAAGGGCTATTTAAAAAAAAATGATGATGAAATAAATGAATAAAAATGAAAATCCCAAAGGTGATGAATACATTGTAAGCCCATGTTTGAGATAAAGGGTTGAAAATTTCTAAGTGCGTTTTAATGAAAGCCCATGAGAGTAAGATGAGAACTTTATTGTAAACGGACCAAAGCCCAATGAAACAAGGGGCAAAAATCCATGAGAGGGAAGGGAGTGATAGGGTAATTGGGCCTTCATCAAAATGAACTTAAAAATTTTTCTAAGGACATCTAAAAAAGTTAAAATCTTTAATTAGGACATGAACTTAATGAAAATGAGGCTTATTTTCAAATGTCAATCCAAGTCAAATGAAAGGCGAGACATTCAAAGGGAAAACCCCTCAAGAGGGAAAGATGGACGCCTCAAGTGAGAAAGCCCTCATGCAAAAGATGCTCGAATGTGTGGAAGCGCAAGTTGAAGTCCTTAAGAAGATAATAATCCACCTCTCTAAGATAGAAGAAGAGGAAGCTGAAAAAGACAAGGCTAACCATGGACAAAGTGAGCTGACTCAAGAAGACATCAACCGCATGATGACAGAAGGAAAGGTCTGCCTACTTCTACCCAACTTTATGCCATAACTGAAGAGTGCTCCTGGACCATGGACTTTCAAGAAGGCCCATGTCAACAACTTCTCAGAATCAGGAGACACAGGATCGTGGGAAGATCATGATTGGCTAGAATAGACCTCGAAGGTGGGAACCACTCAAGTCACCCCAACTCGCTTCATGCTTGAACGCGACACGGACCCTTCTTCTGACAACGACCAATACCTCGTGATGAATAAGGAAGAAGAAGGAGATGATGAAATGATTAGCTATCGGAGTAGGGATGACGGCGACTGGTTCTTTGACGAGGTGAGGAGAGACTTCCCCAATAAGGGCGAGGATCTGTATGACATAACCGAGGCTATGCATGTATGGAAACCTCTGAAAGGGGAGGACTGGTTCGCTGAGTTAAAAAAGGGTGAGGAAAAGAGTGACAAGCCTTGAAGAAGAAAGAAAACAGAATTCATCATGCCTATTGTAGGGCTCATTAATAACTGGACTTGGGTTGGGTTTTCTGAAAACATGGGGAAAAAGTTTTTTAATGCAAGTTCCAATGTACTTTTAATGCAAGTTCCAATGTACTTTTCAATATTTTCAATAAGATGAATTCTGGTTTGGCTTACTTTTCAATATTTTCAATAAGATGAAAACATATGAAAGGTTTTGACAAGGACCGTAAGCAATCCAGTTCTTCTCAATTCAAAAGTCAAGACAGAGAAAAGAAGGATGCTAGAGGATGGTCCATGCTTCCTTCGCAGTTTCAGTTGAGTATATTTTTTTGAACTCCTCATTGGTCACCGCACTAAATAGGGCATTCAATGCTCTGCTGTTGAAGTTTACCACTTTGATCTTGGCCTCATCCCAATTAGCTGGTGCTTCCTTTGGCTTCACCCAGCCAATTTTCACCGCTTGCCAGACCTTCTTATCTAAAGACTGCAAGAAAGCCCTCATGCATACTTTCCAGTATGCATAGATAGTGCCATCAAATAAAGGAGGTATAATAAGAGACTATCCTCTATCCATGACAAATAGGGGTCAATGGATCACACAGCAAAGATTAAAACATAATCAGAGTGTGTCTGCTCTGATACCACTTGTTGGGTTAAAATGAATTGACCCCCTTGCAAATTAATTAATTACCCAAGTTAATTAATTAGGTTCAATAACATGCAATAGCATGGCAGCACAAACAAATCACCAAATGATCTAAATGCAGCGGAAAATAAATTTGAAACGGGTGATTTGTTTACGAATGGAGAAAACCACCGAGGCAAAACCCCACCGAGTGAATTTCAGGTCACCACTCCCAAGAATCCACTATTATCAATCACAAGCGGTTACAAATATAAGGAATCTTACTAAACCCTTTGGCCTATCCCGAAATACCAACCTACAGTTGAATCCTTACCCCAATACCCAATTGGACTTGTATCGCAGTGGCAATCTTTTAGTTCAATGCACGAATCCCAGTACGTGACTAACCAATGATGCATGGATCCAAGTACGTGACTAACACCAGCAACTTGAAGAAGATGTTGGCTATAAAGTTCTTCAGTTCATCAACGATGAAGATCAGGAAGCTCCTTAGTTACAACACCTTATGGCGCAAAGACGCAGTAGCTTCTTCAGAGAGAATAATGAACTAGGACACTTTTTGCATATGTTCTCCTTGTATGACGGCCTTTAAAATAAGCCTTATATATGTCTTAGGTTGTGAGAAAAGAAACCCTATACAAATATACAAGCATGGGCCGAAAATCAGATCTGGAATTTCTAATTTCGTAAATCTCGACGGAAACAACTTATGTCGAGCTTCTGTCAAGCTTCAACATTAACTCTCGATAGAAAGGATTCTGTCGAGCTTTAATGAACAACTCTTCTTTACTTGTTTCTTGGTCAGATCTTCATGGCTTTAACACTTGACTTGAACAACATGTTTCTTGAAGTCCTAAACTCATCCTAGATCTACCCAATTACAAGTAAAGTGCATTTTGTCAAAGGATTAGCCAATTACATAAAATATGTCCCTAACATCTTTTAATTTGAGCAATAAGAGAATCACCTTTTTGTTATCTTTGCTTATTGTCATCTTATTCCTTTTTTTCTTTTTCTTTTCTTTTCTTTTTCCTTTGCCATGTAATTTTTTCCCATGACGTCCGTTCGGGAATTTTCGCCATATCCATGGTCTTTTCCTCTAACTTTTTCCTAGACCACCGTTTCAGGTTTTTGATTTAGCAGGGTTCTTTTGTCTTAATTTTTTCCTAGGCCACCTTTTTGGGTTTTCAACCCCTTTTTCTCTTCTTCTTTTTTTTTTCTTTAAATGTTGTATTTCCAAAGTCTATCCATCTTAATTGGGCGAAGCATCTCTTCCCCATCCATATCTGTGATTCTCGTAGCACTTTCAGATATGATCTTCTTAATGATAAAAGGCTCAGACCACCTTGGCTTCATCTTTCCTCTTGGATCAAAAGTCTCATCTCTAAGCACCTTTAGGACCAAGTCCCCTTCTTTAAGGTTTCTCGGTTTCACTTTCTTGTTGAGTGCTCTAGCAATCCTTTTTTGGTACCCTTGTGCATGATATTGTGCCCTAGCTCTTTTCTCATCTATCAAAGCCAATTGTTCATATCTTGCCTTAGCCCAATCCTCTTCTAGGACATTGGTTTCCACCAATACCCTTAAAGATTGTATCTCTACCTCAATAGGAAGCACCGCCTCACTACAATAAACCAAAGAGTAAGGTGTTGCCCCAGTTGACGCACGGATAGAAGTCCTATAACCCTATAAGGCAAACGTAAGCTTTTCGGCCTAATCTTTGTATGTCACTACCATCTTGGCTAGGATGTTCTTCACATTTTTATTAGTTGCTTCTACAGCCCCATTAGCTTGTGGTCGATATGGTGAAGACTTGTGATGCTCAATGTTATATTCTTTCATGACTCTCTGAATTTCGCCCTCAAAATGGGAATCGTTATCAGAGATAATCTCTTGGGGCACCCCAAACCAACATATGATATTGTTTTCTAAGAACCGAGCCACATGCTTAGCCTTCAATATGGAGTAGGAGGCTGCCTCCACCCATTTGGTGAAATAGTCAATTGCCACCAAAATGTATTCGTGCCCATTTGAAGCCTTAGGAGTTATCCTTCCAATCACATCTATGCCCCAAACCGAGAATGGCCATGGAGAGGTCATGCTATACAACTCACTAGGTGGTACATGGTTCAAGTTAGCGTGTGTCTGACAATCATGGCAATTCTTCATATAGTCCACACAATCAGTCTCCATAGTATTCCAATAGTACCCTATCCTTAGGATTTTCTTGGCTAACATTCTCCCATTCATATGAGGACCACAAATCCCCTGATGAACTTCTTCCATTACCCTCTCAACTTCTTCATCCTTCAAGCAACAAAGGTGTATACCATCGTAGGACCTTCTATAGAGTTGTCCTCCATATAGGATGTATTGTATTGCCATCATCCTAATGGAACGACGCTCTCTCTTATCAGCACCATCCGGATATGCCCCTAGTTCCAAGAACTTCTTGATGTCATAGTACCACGAAAATTCCTCTTCCTCTATGGTCATTACTAAAACTTCAGTCTTCCCTTTGTGCACTTCCTCATAACTTTGCTTAATTTCCAAGGGTCGTGTCCATACGCCCTCAAGTATTTCAACCATGGAGGCTAGGGTAGCCAAGGCACCCACAAATTGATTTTGAGCTCTAGGGATGATTGTGTACTCAATTTTGTCAAAGGTCTTGGTCAAGTCCTCCAAGTATTGTTGATAAGGCTTCAAGTGTTCCTCCTTCACCTTCCACAACTTTTGTGCTTGGGCGATATCCAAAGTTGAATCTCCAAAGACTTTGGCCTCCCTTACCCTTAATTCCTGAAGAGTTTCCATTCCGGCAATACAAGCCTCATATTCAGCCATGTTATTTGTTGCCTCAAAGTTCAACTTGATTGCCAAAGGTATGTGAGATCCCTCGGGGGTGATTAAAAGTATTCCTATCCCATTCCCATATTGGTTTATGGCTCTGTCAAAGTACATCCTCCATGTCCCTAACTCAACATCCAAAATGTCCTCATCTGGAAAGTCTTCTTTACCATCTTCCCCTTCTATAGGATTCTCCGCATAAAATCTAACATGACGCTCCCTTTGATAGTTTTTCTAGCCACATACTTCAAATCAAATTCTGCCAATAAGATCAACCATCTTGACAATCTTCCACTCAAAGTGGGTTTCTCAAAGAGATACTTCAATGGGTCCATTCTTGCTACCACCTATATTCAGAAAGGTAAGATGATATGTCTCAACTTCTGTACAGCCCAAACAAGTGCAAAGCATGACTTTTCTATGGAGTGTACCTAGTCTCGTAATCATGGAATCTCTCATTCTTGTCATCGTCTTCTTGTGCAAGCATACTCCTAACTGCATCCCCTATGATAGAAAGGTACAGAAGTAAAGGTTTTTCGCGTTGTGGAGGCACTAGGATAGGTGGGTGGAGGAGATATTCCTTGATAAGTTCAAAGGCCTTTTGGCACTCATCGTTCCATGTATGTGGTTCATTCTTCCTTTGGAGTTTGAAGATGGGCTCACAAGTGGAGGTGAGCTTGGCAATGAATCGACTAATGTATTATAATCAACCCAAGAAACCCCTTATCTCTTTCTCACTTCTAGGTGGAGGCATCTCCAATGTGGCTTTGATCTTGGATGGGTCAACTTCTATCCCTCTATCACTCACTAGAAAGCCTAGCAATTTTCCGGTGGTTACTCCTAAGGTACACTTTTGTGGGTTCAATCTTAGCCTATACTCTTTAATCCTCTCAAAGAACTTCCTCAAGCTCATGGTGTGGCTTTCTCTATCCTTGGATTTCACTATCTCTATCAAGACGGATTGACCCATTTTGGCACGACTAAACTCGTTTAACTTATATAAATAAAATTTATTTCTTTCCTATGCAAATTATAATTTAAATATCAAATTGAATAATTATGTATGGTATTGAATTCTCCATTGAAATTTGAAACTCTAAGACCCCTTTCCCGATCACCAAAAATAAAGAAAAATGTCTCATTTCATTTTATCTTTTTTAGATTTGTATTTATAAATTTTGATGGAAACTCTTGTAATAAGAACTTTTATATTTTATACCATAATTATATGAAATAAAATTTGAGTAGAATATATATTCTAATAATAATTATAATTTATGTGCGTACAAAATATAAAAATATGTTAATCACTTTGGGTTATATTCTTTAAATGAGTTGACATGTGTCATATTAGTGACAACCCAAGACAATATATTTATTTTAATACTAGTTGTAAACTTGCACTATGCATGGAAAAATTCAACGATTTTTTTTTTTCCAAGTAAAAAATGAAAATAATAAATGAGGCTTATAAGGGAGTTCCAAGCCATTCTTAAAATGATTTGATTATTTTCTAACAAAGTATATCTGATATAATATATTAGATTTTCTAAATTAAGCTATCAATATTTATTATTTAAATGTGTTTTAAATTTTGTAAGTTTTTTTTTTCTTCTAGAAAACATAAAGCATTTTACATTCAATTATTATATAAGAATAGATATTTTGTAAATAATGTAACTTGTGGTTAGAATTTGTTTCTTGTACTCTTTACAATCAGCTTATCTTTTATACATCTTAAATAGTATAAAGAAGAAGATACTATAATTAAATCTATCACTTATATTAAAAAAAAAAAAATTCATCTTTTGCTTTTAAGGCGTGCAGCATAAAGGTCCCTTACCACTAAGTGTGTAATCAAATGTGAACCATTGAATTGATTTCAATGAAATGAATGAATAATTGCGCATAGTGGTGGATCCCAAGCACGGTCATTGCACCTTTTCCAGGAAGCACAATAATTGAAAATTTGATTCTTTCTTTTGTAGCTGTGCTATCAGTTGTGGTGGTTCCCATTTCCTACCAACTACTATAAAGTGAGTGAGAGAAGTAATTTCTCTAGTTTATCTTCGTCGGTTTAATGCACAGAATTTCAGTTATAAACTTACCAATTTAGATGTTAGTATGTTAGAATGGTTGGTGTTACTTCAGCCATTATATTCTTGGGTTAGCATTCCTGTAGTGTTTGTATATGAAAAGGAAGAAATTATTAGGTCTACTAGGAGGACAATTGATGTGATTTTTCTGACCTCCCAATCAATAAAATGCTATTATTTATGTAAATGTGACATCATCTGTTAATTTTTATTTTTTATTTCTTATACCGATTAGAAAGCTCACACATACATTAGCATAGATAGCATCATCTCATTAGTCAGAGAGGACCGCATCAGCAATTCTTCCGGAGTAAATAATAATTTCTCCTGCAAAGGAAGGAAGTAAGACTCTAGTATTTACTTTTTTTTTTTGGTAAACTGGATAAATATATTAAAACTAAGTGGTAGCCACCACAGAATTACAGATACGATCTTGGGTCACGCCCAGCTTGTCCGAAAACAAAAGACTAGTAATTACAGAAGGAGGGGAAGCAAAAACAACAAAATCATCCTCCATAAAAGCTCCAAACTTGGCAAGAGCATCTGCGCAACGGTTAGCTTCTCTAAAGCAATGTTTCAATCGGACTTGGGGAATGTTCCTCATGAGGTTCCTGCAATCATCAATGAGAGAGGATAATTCACCATTAGTACGATTGGGTTGGGATAACAAAGATACTGCAACCAAAGCATCACACTCCACTTCCACCGCCTTAAGCGCAAGCGTACAGCACAGTTGTAACCCATCCCGAACAGCCCAGAGCTCGGCAGCTAGGCTTGAAGCAATACCAATTGCCCTGACAAAACCCGAAATCCAGTTACCATGGCAGTCTCGAATGAGACCTCCACCCCCTGCCAGTCCCGGATTCCCCTGAGCGGAGCCATCCGTATTCAATTTTGACCAGTTCACTGATGGTTTAACCCAACCAGCGGCAACAACGACACCCTTGGTGGGTTTTGCGTGATCAAGTACACAAAACCAATATTCATATACCTGTGACTCCACAATACTGCACAGATCCAGAGCTGTGTGAGTGGGTTGGAACAATCTCTTATTCCTATGAATCCAAAGGTGCCAAATGCCAAAGAGGAAATATTGTGCCCAAGGATAGTTCTTACCCTTAGCAAGCACAGTGCAGCAAGCATTAACTTTAATCCACTCTGTGACATTCAAACCCATGGATTGTTGCATATTATCTGGCTGGTTTGATTTTGCCCAAAAATCCCGTGCTACCTTACATTCCCGGAGAACATGGCTAATGGTTTCAGGTTGGTCACAGCAGATATCACAAGCTGGAAGAATTTGGATGCCCCTATGTGCAAGTACAGTCTTAACAGGAATACTATTATGGTAACATTTCCACAAAAACATGTGAATTTTTGGCAAGATCTGAAGCTTCCATATCCAAGCACCCCGAAAGCACTCTTCATTAGTGTTAGCTCCACAAGCAATAAGATAGGCACTTTTGGAGTCAAAATCCCCTCTAGTGCTAGAGATCCAAGACAAGTGATCCTCACTAGATGAAGTGGTACGAATCGGTGTAGCCTTAATGGACTGGCTAATGAAAGGAGGAAAACAGAAGGACAACTTATGCAACTCCCACATACCATTAGTATAGATGTCACATACCCGAATATCTTCCTCACCCCTTTGAAGTGGGCCTTCCATGCATTCTCTGAGCGTACCCATATTCAGCCATTTATCATGCCAAAAAGACAGCTTACTATTGTTGCCGATGGACCATTTTGACCCCAGTTCACACACCGCTGCACCATGGAGCACTGCCTTCCAGGGTCTAGACTTCGACGCCGTGCTTGATATGGACCTCCTTTTATATTTTTTTTTAAGGACTGTGGACCAAAGCTTACCACTTTCTTCCTTCATTCTCCAGCAAAGTTTAGCTGCAAGTGTGGTGTTTCTTTCCTTGGCTGCATGCAAACCCAGTCCCCCTCTGTTTTTCGGCTTTGTAACTTTAGTCCAGCCAACCATATGGAGCTTTTTCTTTTCTTCCGTGGAACCCCATAAGAACTTTCTGCTAATCTTGTCCAGATTGTTGTGGATTCTACTAGGCAGAATGCATCCTTGCATCATGTAGGACGGGATGGCTGATAGCACTGCCTTAGTCAAGGTAAGTCTACCAGCCATGGAGAGCATAGAGGCTTTCCAGCCTTGAAGCTTATTCTGTACTCTATCCAGAATGAAGTCAAAATCCCTAGAAGAGGAGCTTTTGTGATGAATGGGAAACCCTAAATACTTCCCTAAATTAGGAGTTGACTTAAAACCAAGGATGCTGCATAAGGAATCACGGGTCTCCTCACCAATGTTTGGAGAGAAGAAAACCTTTGACTTAGTCATATTCACTTTTTGACCTGAGAGCTCACAAAAGGTATCTAAAGTGTCTCGAATGCTACGGCAGTTCTTTGCATCTGCTTTAGCGAAGAGAACCAGGTCATCCGCGAAAAAGAGATGTGAAAAGGAAGGCCCACTTTGTGATGATCTGAGCGGGTCCCAAAGCTTAGAAGAGCATTGATCTTCAATTAAAAACCCCAGTACCTCCATACACAGGATGAACAAATAGGGAGAGAGCGGGTCTCCCTGCCTGATCCCTCTTGAGGGCAAAAATGAATCCAGCTTGCCTCCATTAAAGAGGACTGAAATAGATGAACCCGATATACAACTCATAATAAGCTTAATAAGGCCCTGAGGAAGGTTGTAGAGTTTGAGAACATCACGGATAAAATGCCACTCAAGTCTATCATACGCCTTTTCAAGGTCAATTTTAATTGCCATGTAGCCTTGGTTACCCTTTTTGGAGCTCATCGTGTGTATCATCTCTTGCACAATAATCATATTATCAATCCCTTTCCGTCCTGGAACAAACGCAGTCTGTAAAGGAGAAACCAACTTGTCCAAATATGGTCTAAGTCTTTGCACTATAATTTTTGTCACGATCTTGTACAGCGTGTTACACAGGCTGATTGGCCTATATTGACCAATGCTGTCTGCCCCCGTGCACTTCGGTATGAGGGTGATAAGGGTCTGGTTGAGATGACAAGGCATGACCCCGGTGTTGAAAATAGAACAAACTTCCCTCACAACCACATCTCCCACAACATTCCAGTTCCTCTGGTAGAAACCCGCATGCATTCCATCTGGGCCTGGGGCCTTGAAAGGCTTCATACTCCAGAGCCCATCTTTAACTTCCTGCCCTGTAACCTGATCGATTAGCAACTCACCTTCTTCTCTATTCAAACTGTTTGACCAGCTCTTGACATTCCAGATTGAGCTAGGAGCACTAACTTTACTTGTTGTGAACAAGGAGATGTAACCCTCTAAAATGATTGAAGCAATAATCTCCTCATTATGGGTCAGGTTCCCCATACTATCCATGAAGCAAGAGATCCTATTCCTTTTCCTTCGGATTAGAGCTGAAGTATGGAAAAACGTTGTATTTTTATCTCCCTGAATCAGCCAGTTGTATCTAGATTTAATGGACCAAAACTCCTCCTCTTGCTGGTTTATTTCCCAATACTCTTCTCTCAACTGGCTCTCCAAAGCTAAAAGATGGGCATTTGGATCATTTGCCAGAGCTGTCTGAATACCGGCAAGCCGAGCTCTAGTATTTACTTTTGAAACGTTAAAAGATGACTTAAATGCAATTGTTAACGGGGTTTCAGTTAACTCAATTAGTAAAATTTCTGATAGTTGAATAAGAGATCCGGGATTTAATTTTTGCCTACACAAAAAACTGATTGATGTCTTGGTCTGATGATAAAGAGTTATCATCAGGAGCGGACGCTATAGGTTGCAATTTTTTTATTATCAAGAGCGGACGCTATAGGTTGAAACTCTCTAAAAAAAAAGTGCAATTGTTAACAAACCATTTTAGAAAAGCTTTTAAAAACAAAGAAAAAAGTAATTAATATTTTGATAATAACTTTTTATATTTCTCATAAAAATCATGTCAAAATTTTTTTAAAATAATAAATTAACAATTGACTTAAAAGTATTGATTAACAATATCTTTTAACTTACAATGGCCAGTGAATCATATTGCTCATTAGCAACAGTAAAAATAAATAAATAAATAAATAAATGAGGACAAGAAAAGCCAAAAGACTTAACCTTTAACCAGTTGTAAGGCATTTACCTTTTCCCCTTTGAGTGTTTACTTTTGAAAAAGTGAATTTGATTTATGATCAACTTTGTCCGCCAGTGTAATTAATTTGCTGACTAGCAACAGTAATATGCGTAGCCACAATAATTTTTTTTAGTCCAAGAAATATCCTTTTCCCCCTTTTTATAAGAGGGGGCCTTAGGTTTAATGCACAAGAGAAAGAACCTTAACGAGAGGGAATGCTGATTAACATTGTATACTATTTTACAGTTGTTGTCCTTTCATCTAATCCATAATTTTTTTTTTATTATATTCTCCGTACTTATATTTTTTCAGAAAATTAAAGATTAATAGCTATATCATCAATCAAATGTCTAAATTTCAAGTTTTTGTAGTCTAAAAGTATGCATAAAAAATAAATTTTATGGATCGAATAGTAAATAATATTTGATTAGAAAAAAAATTGACATGTATATTAAAAACATAAATAACATGCAATATAATGGTTTTATTTTTGCAATATGTAGCCACGTTAATTTTTAGTGAGAATTGTAGTAATTGAAACTTTGTTCATTTAAAACTATTCATGTGTATTATTTAAACAAATCAATTGGCTTACTAGAAAAATGATAGAGTTTAGCTACAAACTTGGTTAGCCAATGGCTAAAACTACAATCAATATCTTTTTATTAAATATGAATTTTGACAAATCCACTATGAATTACATTTTCTTCTTATATCTTTCATACTTGCAAAATTTCCAAAAGTTCAAACATCAATAAGTATGTTATCAATTAAATGTTTAAATTTCAAATTTGTATTATAAAATTATGCACAAAAAATAAGTTTATAGATTTTTTTTTTTTTTTTTTTGTGAGAATCAAGACTATGAACTTTATTAAATAGTAGGCAAATCTGCCTGATAAGTGTCAACGGTATGTGATGGGACATCTTCCATCCACACTTGAAAACCAGTGGCATGTCGTGCATGTCGAACTAGGTTGATAGAGATAATGTGAAAGGTTTTGACAAGGATCGTAAGCAATCCAGTTCTTCTCAATTCAAAAGTCAAGACAGAGAGAAGAAGGATGCTGATGATGGCGGTCAGTATACTATTCTCTCCGAACCAAAGTGCTTCGGATGTCAAGGTTTTAGACACATGAAACAAGGGTGTCCAACATATCTCAAGTCGATTGGGAAAAACAAGGCTCTTGCTGCTACCTTGAGTGATACCGAGCCTGAGACTGAGTCAGATAACAGTGATGACGAGGGAATCTTGAGTTCTTTCACTGCCACAGTGGATCCTACTGAGGGGATCGTAGAAGCAGTGGATGAAGAAGAGGAGTTGGTGGAATCTAAGTTCGATAAGATGGATGAACAGGATGACATCCATACAGCCTATGCAAAGTTATACTAGGTATCTGAAAAGCATGAGAAGTTGTATAGGCTATCTACTAAGAAGCTTAGTGAAGTAGAGCTGGAACGAGAGGAGCTATCTACCAAGGTTGATGAAGCCAATCAAACCATTGAAGCACTGTGATTTGAGAACAATTTCTTGGCTGAAAGGACCAAGAAGCTTGAAGTGGAGCTGTTTCAAGTCAGAGCTCAATTGGAGAGGACTTCCAATGCAAAGCTTGATGAGATGCTAAGCTTTCAGAAAGTTGCTTTTGACAAAACCGGTTTGGGGTATGAATTCTCTTCTCCTAATATTGCCTCTTCTAGTAAGATTGTTTTTGTTTCACCTGCTAATGATAATGAAACTAAAACTGAAATAGCTAGTGAGAACTTAGACAAACGAAAATCTATTCTAGGAGCACCCCTTAAGGTTGAAAAGAAAGAGACTAGGAACCCTAGGACTAAGAAAGACAATAATAAAAAATCTCAACAAAAGAAGCTGCATTTCTGTCATCACTGCGGAGCTTCAGAGCACACTCGTCCAAATTACTATAAGTGGTTAGCCACTCAAGAAAGCAATAATATGCTCTCGTCTGGAAACCAAAATCAGTTTCCATCCTCTCTTGCACCTCTTGGAGATCTTCTCAAGGCTCTCATGTTCCTTTCGAACTTGAACGGTTTCAATTCTTCCCCTTCACCTCTGGAACAAAAGTTCAACTCTAGGAAATGATCTTCCTCCAAAACCAAAGTTTGGAAAGAAAAAGGTTCAAAGTGATTCAGTCACTTTTTCTCTCTCTCCCTTTATGGTCTTGCATAACTTGTTTGTTTTGCTTTCTAGTTGTTTTTTAGTCAGTCTAGTTTTTATGCTTTGTGTGTTTTGTTTAACCTGTTTTTGTTTGTTTTTTTTTTTGTTTTGTTTTATTTTGTTTTATATAAAAATATATAAAAAAAAATACAAAAACAGTGTGTGTTTGTGTATATTGGTACTTGTGTACCTTGGATGGCCATTGAAGTAAAGTTTTCTAAACTTTGTATCTCTTGTAGCTTAGATGAGCATCTCTATGCACAACTAAGCAAGTGAGCTTTGTAGCTCGTGTTTGTGATGAGTACGATCAAGTGATCTTTCACTCTTTATACTCTAATCACTCTTTTTGATGGGAAGGACTAGAAAATCCTAAGAGAAATGCATAAATAACCATCTCACCACTAAAGCCCGCCAATCATGTATAACATCTGTATGCTCCGACATAGCAAAATTGTGATGTTTTTGGCTTACATAATTGGGTATTTCTTTTCTCTCTATATATGCCCATGCATGGAATGTTCAAAAAGAAAAATATGCAAAGAACATGAAAAGCAAAAAGATCATAATGCTTTTAATAATGGTTGTAAGCGTGTTTCTAGGAGATGTGGGAGTTATATGATATACCTCAAAGGTGATAGTCCCCATCAAACGGTTATGATTGTGTGTGAAGTGTATTAGATCACCTCATATCTTGAATCTTCATAATATGAGAAACTTGTGCACTCTTGCTATGTTTTCACACACAACACGCATACTCTTTGCTACTTTTGATACATGTGCAGGTACAATATGATTTGGCCATCATAAGGAATATATGTGTTAATATATGCACACTAAACTGTCTTAACTCGTTTTTGAAATATAAAATTGGTTAGACTTGTTTAGTGTGTGTGTGTGTGTGTGTGTGTTTTGGATCTATGGATGCTTTGCTTATATGTTGAGAGATGTTTTGAGAGCTTAACATGTTGAGTGAATCTTTTTTTGAGTAGCTTCCTTGTTGCATTCATCTTTATGTGTTTTTCCTCCCTTGAAAAACTCCTTTTCTTCAAGCTCGACAGCTCCTCGACAGATCCTCGACAAGTTCCTTTCTATCGAGCTTTTCTTTCTCCTTTCTCGATAGATCCTCGACAGATTCTCGATCCATTGATGATTTTTCCTGTGCTCTCTGTCTTCTCGATAGCATCTCAACAGCTTCTCGATCCATCGAGATTTCTAGGTTCCTGCTTGACACCTTCTCAACACCTTCTTTGATATATCGATCCAAATTCTTGTGCTCTCTGTCTGCTCGATAGATTCTCGACAGATCCTCAATCCATCGAGACCATCCTTTAGCCGTCGATAGATTCTAAACAGATCCTCGATAGATTCACTTCTGTCGAGATTTAGTGCCCGACAGATTCTCGATAGATTTTTCGATCCATCGAGCTGCGTTTTCTATATATAACTGAGGCGCGATTTCAGTTTTCATTTTCTCACTTCTCTCTCAATAGAAAACTCTCTCTCTCGACCTAAAACTCTTTCTCACTCTCAAATCTCCTCGCTCACATGTTCTTCGGCCTAGATCAAGCTCCAAACACTTGGTAAGTGTTCTCATCTTCTCTCTTTTCATGCATTCATGCATTTTAGACCTAGGTTTTGGATTTTTCCAAAATTTTTGGGGTTTTTTTTAGTTTTTCATGAAATTTTTGGTTTGGGCTTTGTGAAATTGTTGTTATATATTCAAGCATTGCATCTTCTATACTTTATAACAATGTTTCATGCATTTTAGGATTGTGTGCTTGATTAAACTTGTGAGTGCTATTAGGTTTGGATTTGGTTTTTCCCATGATGCTTTTAATTTATGCACATAACATGTTCATGCACTCTTCATGCATACATTCTTTCTTTTCATTCCTATTCTTAGCATGTGTTGTATTGTGTTCTGTTCTCTCTCTCTCTTTCTGAAAGACTGCGTTATGGCACCCAAATAGCGCAAATCTACTCCAGCTCAAAACCCTCTTCATGGTTCTGGGTCATCCTCCTCTGTTCCCTCTCATATTCGGTTCCGTGATGAGAAGGCCAAGATGGACTTCTTTGAGAACTTCCAGAACCGTGGTGTTCATCTGGAACGCCAGGTCATTCTGTCGGATTTCTCCGACACTACGCTACCCGACGTCATTTGGACTCGAGGATGGGAATCTCTATGTGAGAGACCCGTGCGCTGTCCCGTCATGTTTATACAGGAGTTCTACTCCAACATACACGGCATCGATACCTCTGTGCCTCAATTTGTTTCTACATTCAGAGGTACACATATCGTAGTTACTCCGGATCTTATATCCGAGGTACTACACGTCCCTAGGGTAGTGCATCCTGACTACCCTAGCTGTGAGCATCTCCGGACCGTGTCTAGAGAAGACCTCATCTCCCATTTTTGTGGGACTCCTTCTATATGGGGTGGTAAGCTAAACACTCCATGCTCGGGTTTTGCAAAAGGCCCGAGATTCCTTAACATGGTGATGACTTTCACTCTCACATCATTGTCTCACTATAACTCCATCACTGAGTCTCGTGCTCGTTTTCTTCTTTCCTTGATGGAGGATCTTTCCATTAACTTTCCCTCTCACTTCATCACATCTATCATAGATGTGTATTAGGATACCGCTACTCGTGATAAGCTCATCTTTCCTTCGGCTATCACGTGAATCCTTCAGCACTTTCACATTCCTATTCCTCTCTCTCCTCTCTTCACTATTATGGGTGCCATTAGCGCTGGTTCTATCCGGCAGAGCGAGGCCCAGCTTTGACCGAAGCGGCCACGAGTGGAGACGATCGATCTTGCAGCTTCTACTGTTCCACCCTCTTCCTCAGCTCTTTCTTCCTCCGCGACTGGTGGTGTGACCCTCGAGGCCATCATGGAGTAGCTTCAGCGGATGCAGGCTGACTTTGGTGGTCGTCTTGACTATCTCACTGATGAGATGTGTCAGATGAACACCTAAGTAAGCTGCATTGCCCGCTGGCAGGCTCGCATGGCTGGTCTTGCTCCTTCTCCCTCTTTTTGTAGATGATGAGGATGATGCTAGCTCTTTCGGTGATGATGAGATGACGACCTCTCAATGACTTGCCCTTTGTCATTCGTGACAAAAAGGGGGAGTAGTTTTGGGTTTGAGAGTAGTCTTGTACTTAGGGGGAGAGTTAGTATAGGACTTTTTTTTTTATAGGGGGAGTGTATATAGTTATGAGGGATGTAGTGAAGACTTTATGTATTTTCTTTTCTTTTTTATTTACATTAGCCTATTGCACACTGGTCTTGTGACCATTTATTATGACATACATTGTGCTTTATTTTTTTCATATATGATGATGATGTATGTTTTTCTTCACCTACCTCTACACGTGTTGTTTCTTTTATATCTTTATACACATGTTTCTTTATGTACACAATCTTTATTTATGTTTCACACATGATGCCTTGATGAGTTTTGTTTAAGTGTTTTAGAAAGACAGGTTGTGAAAGTCTATCATGCTATGAACTGTTTTCTTGCAAAGTTTTTCAAGAGTTTGTAGTAGGGATAGATTTACTTTGTAATACAACAAGTGTTTAAGAGTTTAGTGATTTAAGACTTCTCTCATGATTATTTGTTTTGTTATGGTTTTGTCACGGATTGCCAAAGGGGGAGATTATTAGGGACATATTTTATGTAATTGGCTAATCCTTTGACAAAAAGCACTTTACTTGTAATTGGGTAGATCTAGGATGGGTTTAGGACTTCAAGAAACATGTTGTTCAAGTCAAGTGTTAAAGCTATGAAGATCTGACCAAGAAACAAGTGAAGAAGAGCTGTTCATTAAAGCTCGACAGAATCCTTTCTATCGAGATTTAATGTTGAAGCTTGACAAAAGCTTGACACAAGCTGTTTCTATCGAGATTTACGAAATCAGAAATTCCAAATCTAATTTTCGGCCCATGCTTGTATATTTGTATAGGGTTTCTTTTCTCACAACCCTAGACATATATAAGGCTTATTTTAAAGGCCGTCATACAAGGAGAACATATGCAAAAAGTGTCCTAGTTCATTATTCTCTCTAAAGAAGCTACTACGTCTTTGCGCCATAGGGTTTTGTAACCAAGGAGCTTCTTGATCTTCATCGTTGATGAACTGATGAACTTTACAGCCAACATCTTCTTCAAGTTGCTGGTGTTAGTCATGTACTTGAATCTGTGCATCATTGGTTAGTCACGTAGTGTGATTCATGCATTGAACTGAAAGATTGCCACTACAATACAAGTCCAATTGGGTATTGGGGTTAGGGTTCAACTGTAGGTTAGTATTTCGGGATAGGCCAAAGGGTTTGGTAAGATTCCTTATACTTGTAACCGCTTGTGATTGATAATAATGGATTCTTGGGAGTGGTGACCAGAAATACACTCGGTAGGGTTTTGCCTCGATGGTTTTCCCCATTTGTAAACAAATCACCCGTGTCAAATTTATTTTCCGCTGCATTTAGATAATTTGGTGATATGTTTGTGCTGCCACGCTATTGCATGTAATTGAACCTAATTAAATAACTTGGGTAATTAATTAATTTGCAAGGGGTCAATTCATTTTAACCCAACAAAAGATAACAAGATTGTTCTCATATGGGATTTGGAACATTCCAATCCTTTATTAAATTCAAAAACAAAAACATAAGAATCAGAAAGTGCAGAAAAGTAAAATATGGGGCATATCAAGGTGGTCACTCAACCCTCCTTGCTTTCTTGCTAGTCTTCATGTAAGCTTTCTCATCCCTCAGAATCTACTTCATGTCATCCTCTAACCATTGCTTGTACCTAGCAATGGGATAGATGTATCGAGGAGGAGCAATGCCTCTAGTCACCTTATGGCACGACCAAGCCTCACGAAGCCTACCCAAGATCCTGCAGTAAACACCTTGGTATGGAAGGCACCTTCATCATTAGGAGCTCCTTAACGTTCTCCAAATTGCCTTGAGATACGACAAATGGAGTAGTATGAGCAGCAACAAAGTCTAACTAAAGGCACACAGTAGTCCTTGCAACAACTGTGAACCATGCTTGAGATGTGCCACCACTCCATGACCCATTGAATGTCAGTCTCCTTGATGTGACCTATAAGCTCCATGTACGCCATTCACGTCATTCTGATGAAGCTAGCGATCCCTAAAATGCCTAGGGAGGTACGTGCTGGGAGGTTGAAGCAACCAAAGCCTCTCTTGTAGCCATATCTGGAAAAATAAAAAAAAATAAATAAAAAATAAAAATAAAAAAGCAAAAAAGGAAGAGAGAGCATGAGTGAAAAAAATAAATGATAAATGAAAAACGATATAAGGTGCCTCATCCACCCTTATTTGATGGTATGGAAAGACACAAGAAAGACCATAGGGGGTGATGGAATCCTTGAAATCCGGACCAAGCATCCTAATCCAAGCCGAGACATCAAGTGGAGAGTTTTCTGTCATTTGGGGACCTCACAAAGGGGGCTCTCTGGGTTGAAAATACGTTGGCGAGGGTTTTGGACTCAGACGGCTACTTTTATACTTAAGTGGGGCTATTAGGGTTGCTCTGATTTGTGGCCCACATACGCAAGGTCAACCCTGCGTATGCAAAGTCAAAGTTGCGTACGCAGGCCCATCCCCACATACGCACGACGCTTGGCAGAAGCCTATTCTCCCCTATTTTGAGCATGGTTTTTCACTCCAAGGCACTCCTAGGGTTCCTACGACCTAAAGGATCATTCAAAGCATATTCCAAGCACAAGATTTCAAGTATCAAAGAAGCAATAGTGTATAGAAACATACAATTAACCATATATCTTGTAAATTAAGTGCTAGTCCCAACTAAAAGCATAAGTGTAAAAAGATGTTCTTAAGTACAACCCTTTGTCTCAAACTAAATTCAAAAGTTTACTAAAGGAAATAAAAAAACAACAAAAGCAACAAAAAAAGTAAAAGTAACTGTGTATTGTACGCCTATATGTCTTAACTGCAGGTAATCAACGGTGTCCCCTCTTCCTTGGTTGGTAACTAGGAGTCGCCTCTGAATCCTTCTCATCACCACCGTCATCATCATCATCATCATCACCACCGCCCGGGTGGGCCGCCCTTCCAGAACCGTACAAGCTCTTTGAATAGTTGGTCACCTCCAGCTTGAGATTCCCAGCCAACCATACCAACCCCTCATGCTCTTGGATGGTGGGCTGCAATTCAAAGAAAGAAGGGTTAGTGATCGAACTAGAAAGAGAGAAATAGAAGAAAAGAGAACAAAGGGAAAGAGGAACTCATCGCCCGGGTGTTTGGAGGAAAAGATTAGCCCATGACATTAGGATTACGAGGTACGGCACGCTCCCGAGCAAAGCCATCTGGGCCATAAGCATAGACCATCTAAGGGAGATGTGGAGGGTCAATGAGCTCACCTGCAGCAGACTCCTCCTGTTTCAATTTTCCACCATTAGAAGTCATGACAAACAAAAGAGAAGAGAATAAGAAGAGATTAAGCATATACCTGAGCAGTAAGGGAAGGCATGAGGCGGGTGATGTTAAACTCCTCATAGTCCAATCCCTCAAGAAGCCGCCCGGCGTAGGGAACGCCAATCCCCCATAAGTTGTACTCAACATCGGTCATGGAATGTGGGGCAAGCATGAACTCAAGAGGATCCATCGAAATCTGTGGGTCATCCCTACCCACCAGTTGACACCGTACTCTCTCTGCCAAGTAGAGTGCCCTTAAGCCCACTCCTTCTAAGGGTCGAGTAATCTCTAAAGCAATAAGGGCGGCAGCTTCCAAGTCCGGAGAAGTAGGAAGGGGCTGGCTGGTCCATGGAGTCCAGTTAACCTATAATGACACAAGATTAGAAGAAGGGTATCCTGAGGTAAATGCATGAAGAAGCATGAAAAACTAGAACTCTTAAACTTACCTCATCCAAAGTTAACCCAGCAAGATGGGCCCTCACTCGAGGGAACTCCCTTAGACTTAGATCGATGCCCGAGGTTATAAGGCCATACCTAACAACCCACCGTTGCAAAAAGAAGCACAAGCCACAGGTTAGATGCAAGATGACAGTTTACAAGATGACGGTTTACAAGATGACAGTTTGCAAGATAATACATTTTGTAAGACTACAAGCTACAAATGAAAATGCAAGAAATGGAAAGAGAACTAACCTCAAGGAGCTTCCAAGGCCCCACAAGTTGCTGTAAAGTGCCCCGGCTGAGAATGTCGAGGATAGAGTAAAGATAAGCAAGACATGCCTGCCCCCAGTTCGCCCTCCATGCATCTCCAAAGTCCTGAAAAAGGGTCAACCACCTTAAGGACATCGTTTACCCACCATTGGCGAAGAGGTAAGCTCCCAGCAAGTGTAGAAGGAAGGCCCTAGCCATATGGATGCGCTCCTCCGTAGTCCTCTATGGGAGAAGCATGTAATCTGACACCAAGTCAAAGTAGCGGATGATCTCAATGGAGTACTTCCTCCTCAACATGTCAAGACCCAGCTGGATGCCTAACACGCCGTCTAAGTTAATAATGGCCCTTTCGAAGCTAAGGCTGGTCATGCGGTAGAAGTCGTAAGGAGTCACCGTCATCTCCCACTCAGCAATATGAAAGGTGTGAGTAGTATCCCACCACCTCTCAATAAGGCATTGCACCAAGGTGGCGCTCGTAGACCTTTTCAGAAGAAGGCCAATGATGGGCTCGAAGCCCGTTTCCTGGATATAGGCCCTGGTTTTGGGGGCAAGAAAGTTGTACCACTCCACCACCTTATTGGTGTTTCCCCTACCAGCATAAAGGGATAAGGACTGCAAAAGAAGAAGATAACATTGGATTCTTGATTCAAGCAAAAATGATGAGAAATGGTGTTCTCAATACAAGAATAAAGATAAAAAGAAGGATGCAACGATTGTCAAATGCAAAAATGACAAAAAAAAAAAAAAAAAAAAAAGGTGTTAGGATTGCATATAGAAGCGAAATAGTTGAAGTTGAAGTGAAAAGGGGCAGAGTAAGGCCTCTGCCAGCCGTTTCACGTACGCGAGTCAAAACCCCCATACACAGATAGGACCCCGCGTACGCAGGCCCATTCCCGTGTACGCAGAGCCTCCAGAACAAACCTGTATATGCAAGAACAGAGCTGCGTACGCATGAATTCAAGCTGCGTATGCAGGCTCGAGCCCACGCACGCAAAAGCACAAACAGGAAGAGTCCTTTGACATTTTCCAGCATATATCACCCAAAATTAATCCTAAACATATTCCTACCCCTCCTAATATGTCATGTTTTCATCTAAACCCATCCCACGACAAAACTCAAGCATTTGCATGGCCAAAAACACATCAAAACGGAAGATCAAAGAGAAACTTGAAAAATGAGAAAAGCTTGAAAAGCTTACAAATTCAGCCATGGGAATGTGATTCTCTGGTCGTTATGTCAATGGTGGAGACCCCATCAATCTCACTGCCCCACTCCAGTGGGTGAGGTGAAATGCATCAGAGGAAAGGATGTAGGAGGGCTTCTTGGCCTTGGGTGCCATTGGAAGAGATGAAGAGAGTTTAGAGAAAAAAAAAAAAAAAAAAAGAATGAGAAAATTAGAAGGTGAGAAGAAAAGAGAAGAGAGGGAGGTTTTGTAGAGAGAGAAAAAAAAGAGTTATGAAGAATATGAAGAGATGAGGGAGATGAAAAGAATGAAGAAGGAAAAGAAACAGTTGGTAACCATTGGAGAAAAAAATGAAAAGGCGGGAACACACTTGATGGCTAAACTACGTGTAGTTTAGGCCTCACCACTAAACTACGTGTAGTTTAGTCATGAACAGTAAAAAAATAATAAAAAAAAAATCTATCAAAAAAAAAAAGAAACAAACATCTCAAGATTGCCCCAATTAGGCACAAAGTCACCAAGGGCCCCCCCGTGTGCAGTAAAGGAAGCAAAAGACTCTTCCCCCCAATGAATCATGTATATCCCAAAGCCATTTCCAACAGATCACATAAAATCAAGAACATTATCCCTAGTAAGGAAGCAGAAGATTCTTCCCTAATGGATCAAGCATATCTAGAACATGAAGGAGGCAGAAGATTCTTCCCCGATGGACCCAAGCATACTTAAACAATCCCCAGTAAGGAAGTAGAAGATTCTTCCCCAATGGATCAAGCATATCTAGAACATCATCCCCATGAAGGAGGCAGAAGATTCTTCCCCGATGGACCCAAGCATACTTAAACAATCCCCAGTGAGGAAGCAGAAGATTCTTCCCTAGTAGATCAAGTACACCTAAAAGCATCCCTAGTGAGGAAGCAAAAGATTCTTCCTCAAAGTCCTTAGCATAGCACGAAGGAAGCAGAAGATTCTTCCCCAGTGGATCACGCATCTACAAAGCTACACTACTCCTCAGTGAGTCCATTTCTACTACTCCTCAACGAGTCCATTTCTACTACTCCTCAGTGAGTTTCTCATCCCCAAGCAAGAGGTAGAAGATTCCTCCCCATACATACCTACTTCTCAGCAAGTTTCCCATCCCCAAGTAAAAGGCAAAAAGATTCCTCCCCATACACACCTACTCCTCAGCGAGTTTTCACCACCCCTAGTGGGTCCAACAACCAAGACTACTCGTGCACATATCCTCCGGGAATTGAATATGCAGGCACGGTAGAAAAATGTAAAGATAGAGAAAGAGACCAAGGTCAACCTGAGGCAAGAGCCTCACCAAAAAAGGTAGAGAAAGAAGTGAAAAAGATAAGAAGAGCGAGTCACCTGGAGAAGTTCGAGGCAAGAGCCCCAAATGGACACCACAGAGACTATATCCTTTTGTTGTTTGTTGGGTTAGCTCGTAAGAGCACCCTTGTTTGTTTTCTTTTTTTCTTTTTTTAAGTGACTCTAGGATAATGAGTCACCCTCCATTAGCTTTCAAGTGGCAAAACAGGTTCTGAGATAGTGAACTTGTCGTTGCTAGTTTCCCGAGCAATATAGGTGGGACTTCGGACATACGAATCCCATGCAACTCTTCGGAGTTGCACCCCGCCCCATGTATGCGTGATGTGTGTTGTGTGCGTGGGTTGGGCCCGAGCCATACGTCGAAACAAAATGTTTTGTTTCTTATTCTTTTGATTCTATTAGCGAAACTCACGAATCAAAAGAGGGGAATTTGTAGACACCACATTTTGTACCCCTTACAACTTAGGCCCCCGTTCCCTAATGATGCTCAAACTCTAAGACCCAAGGCATGTTTAGAGCCTAATCAGATATCAAATTGACTTGAGGAGTGTTAAAATGGAAAATATAACTTTTAAATGAGAAAAAATCTATTTTTAGAAATAAAATGACCAAAGTGGCCCTCAGCCCACATACGTGGGTAGCAGCCTACATACGTAGGCCAAAGCATGCGTATGCAGGCACACTCCTGCGTACGCAACTATGGTTTCAGAAGTATGAAAAATGCAAGTTTTCTGCAATAATGGCTAAGATTTGGAATGAATCCCACATCGTCTGGAAGCCGTTCCAAACCCCTTTTTTCCACTATATAAAGCCTTACATGGTACATTTTCAAAACACACAGAAATCCCACGGGAAAGATACAAGATTCACTAGAAAATAGTGAATCAAAAGGGAGTTTTTCACAAAACACCCTCAAATCAATTTTATTTGATTGAGACATTTTCTTGCCTCAATCCTTTTAATATAACGTTGCTAATTACTTTCTTATTGGTTTGTGAATAGACTTGACTGAGGGGAATAGTCAAAATCAAGCTTGGAAAGCTTTTGTGTGAGGTATCTAGTCTAAACTTTTCTTTTTTCCTTACTTTTATTTTCTACCTTTAAATCTCCTTGTTTGCTTTGTTTGTTTGCTAGAATATGTTTTAATATGCTTTTCTAGATTAGGTTTAAGTTTTTGTATACTTAAAATGCATGTTAGGTTGTTAGAATTTCCATTTTAAAGTTCTGCTCTGTTTCTGTGTTGTTAGGTTTTCTAGGCAAGGACTTGCATATGCATAATCTTGCTTGTGCACGCAGGCTTGATTATGCATACGCAGGCCTGTTCTTGGTGCGTGAGCCGTTGCCCAGAAACCCTAATTTTTATTTGTTTGTTTTGCTACTTGCTGCGACTTAAATAATGCTCCCAAGTGCAGGATTGTCGCGAAGTAATAACTCGATAAGTCCGAGGTCAAATCCATAGGGAAAAGGGAATTGATTAGCAAACCACAAGAGAATAAAAATAAAATAATAAAGTTTAATTGAAGAGAGTTTTGATGGTTTAGTAAAGGTAATTTAAATTGAGAGAAAATAACAATATATTAAGGCCCTAGCCATATGGATGCGCTCCTCCGTAGTCCTCTATGGGAGAAGCATGTAATCTGACACCAAGTCAAAGTAGCGGATGGTCTCAATGGAGTACTTCCTCCGCAACATGTCAAGACCCAGCTGGATGCCTGACACGCCGTCCAAGTTAATAATGGCCCTTTCGAAGCTAAGGCCGGTCATGCGGTAGAAGTCGTAGGGAGTCACCGTCATCTCCCACTCAGCAATATGAAAGGTGTGAGTAGTATCCCACCACCTCTCAATAAGGCATTGCACCAAGGTGGCACTCGAGAACCTTTTCAGAAGAAGGCCAATGATGGGCTCGAAGCCCGCTTCTTGGATATAGGCCCTGGTTTTAAACTCATTGAATTCCCGTTTGGAGAAAATCCCAAGTTTTTAGGCTTCAATTAACCAACATTTTCGACCCATTTAACTTCAGAATTCAGACTTTTGGTAAACTATAAAGTGTTAGCCCTATAAGTTAAATTTCCATCAAAACTTGAATCATCTCGATTGGACATCTGAGCCGAAAGTTATGCGTCAAATACTAACTGGTGCACAGGCCGGAATCCTAATCCGAATTGGACTTGGATTTGGTGCAAATTCCCTTTGATTCCTTGCTCCCATTGGACTCAAATTTAATTGTGTTGGCATTCTTTGACTTCATCATGGCCCTTGTAAAAGTAAATTCCATTAGATTTCTTCTTTACACAAATCCACTTATTTTACAAAAGACAAATTCACGCATTAAAATTCAATTAAGCACAAAATTGATTATTCAGCATTATTCCAAAACCAACTATAAAATGCATGAATTAACTCAAAATAAGTATGATAATGCTTTCTAATAATGATATAAATATGCAAAATTAAGCTATTATCACTTTTGCTTTCATATGTTGTCCTGTTTAGTTTCTTTTATATGTTTTTACACTTCCAAAGTCTCTGTTACACATGCTTGTTTTTTTATTTGCTATAATATGTTTAGATTAGGGTTTCTTAGTTTTAATGCCATGCCATTCATTCACATGTCCATGCATTAATGTCATAGGTGATGTGTTGCTAAAAGGTAAGTGAAGGTAAGTCATGCATTGCTATGAACATGCATTTGATGATGTATGTCGCTTGAATGTTTGTTTTATGCTCAATTTTATGCGTTATATGATTTTGTAATTGTCATGATGCCTTGATGCCATGTTTGGGTTGCTGCCTTATTTTAAGATGAATGATAGGGTTTCACATGCTAGGGTTTCTTATATGCATTTGGGTTTGGCTCTCTTTTGTCTAAAGGTAGATATGAATGTGTTTAGGGATGAATGATGCCATGTTGTATGCTTAGATGTATGCTAGTGTGTGTGTGAGTTAGAATACAAGTATTGAACATGCTTTTAATAAGGTTAAGATATAAGACACAATGAGAGGAGGCCAACCTTAGGGTTGGGCGGCTTTGGGTGCCTAACACCTTCCAAAAACCGTATCTAAACTCCGAACTCATACTCTGGTAGTAAGATCAATGGTCCTTTCTCAAAATGACGCTATATTCATGGTTGCTAGACCATATAACTAGGTGGCGACTCCAACACTTTCCTTTGTGTCCACAATAAGCATCATTAGTTTGGGCCATGTCTAGGACTACCATATCAAAGGCATGATTTTGAAGCCTGTAAGCAAGCTGATAGTGAAGTGTAGCTACATATGTATCTTGTACCTGAGAAGCTCCTGTAATTTGAACTTGCACCTTGAGAGCATCACAAAGATGAGGGTCTTTGACTGGCACGTTGAAGTTTGGAAAGAGTGTAACAAAAATTGTTCCCGCATTTAGAGTGGTCTGGACAGTTCCTATGACTGCATTCTGATATTCCAAAAATCTGGAGTCAAAGAGTGAAATCCTAGAGACTGCAGGGAGTGTGGACACAACGGAAAGTTTCGGAGTCGCCACCTAGTTATATGGTCTAGGAACCATGAATATAGCGTCCTTTCAAGGAAGGACCATTGATCTTACTACTAGAGTATGGGTTCGGAGTTTAGGTACGTTATTAGGAATGTGTTAGGCACCCAAGACCGCCCAACCCTAAGGTTGGCCTCTTATCATTTTGTCTTATATCTTAACCTTATTAAAAGCGTGTTCAATACTTGTATTCTAACTCACACACACACTAGCATACATCTATCATGCAACATGGCATCATTCATCCCAAACCCTAACCATACATCTAATCATGCTCATCAAGCAAACCTAACATACATCTATCATGACAATCATCTCATTATAAACCCTAGCATACATCTATCATGGCATCTCATCAAACTAGCATACAATCTATCATGGCATCTCATCAAACTAGCATACAATCTATCATGGCATCTCATCAACCTAGCACACATCTATCATGTCATCTCATATCGAAGCATAAACCCTAGCATTCATCCAATCATACATATCATCACATCATAAACCCTAACATGTTATCATCATACATATTATCCACCTAACATTCATCTAGCATCATATCATATATCTCATCCAAGGCAGCAACATGTAAACATCAAAGGATCACATTAGGAACATGAAGATTATTAAGAACACGTTGTTCGACCAAACACATTCATGCTCATCACCAAACCATGTTATCAAACAATATGCATGTACATGTGAATGCATGACTTACCTTTACTTACCTCATTGCATCACAGCATCTATGGCATCAATGAATGGACATGTGAATGAATGGTATGGCATTAAAACAAAGGAACAAAAAGATAAACCCTAATCAAGCACACAATGACAAACAAACATGTGAACAAAGAAGAAGAAACTCAAAAGCATATAAGAAGGTTAAAACAGAGGCATATTAGGTAAAACAAACAAAGCAAAAGAAATGGGAAAATCAAAATTAGGGTTTCTGGGTACAAGTATGCGTGCGCATACATAGGCTTGCGTACGCAGGCCAATTGTATGCATACGCATACTTCGAGCCTGCTTGTGCATACAAAAGTATGCGTACGTAGACACGCCTAAGCCCTAACCCAAAAAACAGACAAGCAGAAAAACAGAGCAAGACTTGAAAGCTTAAATCTAACAACCTAACATGCTTAAAAAAGAAAGCATAAAACTAACCTAAACAAACATATATAAATATAAACTAAGCAACAAAACAGATTAAAATATAACAAGAAGGCTGAAAAGAAAAGGAAAAGAAAAAAGAAAGAGTTAAGCTCAATACCTCAAACAAGAAGCTTTTCAAGCTTGATTTTGACTGTTCCCCTCAGTCAATCTATTCACAAATCAATAGAAACGTGATTAGTAATCTTAAACTCAAAGGATCAAGGCTAGAAAAGGCCACAATCAAATAAAAATTGACCTAAGGATGTTTTGTGAAAAACTCCCTCTCTGATTCACTATTTCTAGTGAATCTTAGGTTTTCCCTTAGGATTTTGTGTATGTTTTGAAAGGTACCATGTAAGGCTTTATATAGTTGAAAAATAGGGGTTTGGAACGGCTTCCAAACGATGTGGGATTTATTCCAAACCTCTGTCTTTAATGTAGAAAACTTGCCTTTTTTATGTCTATAAAACCCTAGCTACGTACGCAGACTTATGCCTGCGTACGCAGCATGTGGCTTATGTACGCAGGTTTGTGCCTGCATACGCAAACCATGAGTTTTATTTGGCCTTTATTTTCCAAAAATAGATTTTTTTTTTCTCATTAAAAGGCATATTTTCCATTTTAACACCTCTCAAGTCAATTTAACATCTAATTAGGCCCTAAACCAACCTTGGGCCTTGGAATTTGGGCATCATTGGGGAACGGGGGCCAGAGTCATAAGGGGTACAAAATGCGATGTCTACAGGGAGTCCCTTTCTTCCATGGAAAGTTGTTGGGAAAAATACACAAAGTAATAAAGTAAGAACAAGGATAACACAAAAGACAAACAGAAATAGATAACTTGGAGGTACAAAATTGTTATCCTTAGACAATATTTGCCCCCACACTCTTGTTGCTAAAGGGTTATCGAAAATTTGTCACCAGGATACAACCAAGTTATTGGGTTCTACAAATTCGAAATTTAGTATTTTCGATCGGTCGAAGCCTTGTGAACAAGTGTTTCTTCCTTAGAAATTATGAATCCCCCTTCTCTAGGGATTCCTGTGCTTTATATAGTTAGCTAAGGTGCATCTGGGCCCTACATATGGAGGGTCATGGTTCACCTCCATTGATACTTGTCCCATCAGGGCCTTACTAGAAGGCTCCCACATTAGACTATGAGCTGTGGTGAAACTATTCAGGTGTCATGTCCTCATTAATGCAGCCAGCTAAGTGGTTGCAGATCATTTAATGCGGAGGTGATTGATACTTTATCTATCTTATTTTCTTCCTAGCTTGATGACAAATCTTCCTTCTCATCCTCAGTTAGTGCTCGATAGCCTACAGCCTCCCGAGAGTGCATAAGTGTCCTCAGAGTCCTCAAGCGTTGTGGTTTTCCTGCTCCAGCAGGGGGTTGTCCGTATTTTTTCGAGGGTATGTTATTAGTGTATTTCGAGGTCCGTACATATGATGCTATCCTCGGCCTATCTGTCTGTATCCTTGGATTCTCGTCCCCCCCCCCCCCACAATAGCCCCCTAAAACCTCGCTTCTGGTTCCTTCTAGGGAATGGGGGTTTTGGTAGGAAGAGACTTGGCATGCTTCTTATGTGTTCCCATGTAGAAGAGTCTTTTCAACTAACTGAGACACACTCCTGACGCTTTGGAATTCACGACGCAGCAGTAAATGTTGCGGATGGCTCTCTGTTCCCTACGTTCTACGGTGAGATCACGATCCAACGGCTCCCATTTTTCTCACTTAAAGGAGTGGGAAAATTGTCGCTCCTTTCCTAACCTCTATAAAAGGAGGAGATGGGGTGATTTTACCCCATCTTTACCTTGTAGAAGAAAAAAGCCAGTTCCCATCCCAGATAATTCGCCCGAAGAGCCCCTTTTCTTCTGTTTCTTTGTAAGTGTTTACGCGATTCTTTTCTTTATTAAAATCCAGATTTTTTCTCTTCTTCTTTTTTTTTTTTTTTTTTCCTTAGGAAGATGGGTAGGTTTTTTAGCTTAGTTGATACCCCCGAGCACAAGGAAGAGTTTAAGAAGCGATATAAGATTCCTAGTAAGGTAGATATAGAACATTGCCAATTAGGAGAGTGGCATGAGAGGAGACCTACCGAGGCCGTAGTAATTCCCATGATAGCGTTTATAGAAGGGGGAATAAGGATTCCCATGGGTAAAGTAATTAATGATTTTTTAAGTCTCTATAGACTCTGTCCTACTCAGTGTGCCCCCAACATGTTTAGGGTACTAGGTAGTGTAGACGCAATAAATGATAAAACAGGTGTAAACCTTACCCACCATGATGTAAACTGGGTACATAGCTATTAGAATAATAAAGAGGCGGGGTACTATTTGAAGACTAGAGTCCCTCCGTTAGGTTGATTTCTTGCCTCCCCGAGACAAATAAGGGCATGAACGAGGACTTCCTTATCGTTTCAGGGGAATGGAACGACAAACTGCACTGCCCAACCAAGGATGGCACACCAGGTGGGGTGGTTTTAGGAATAACCCATAGATTCTAAATTTTTGGTCTCACTAGGAGTGAATATTACTTACCTTTTTTCTTCTTCTTTTTTTTCTTTTTTATTTTCCATCTCCTTTTTTATTCTATTTCTTATTTTGACTTTTGTTATTTTTCTTTTTAAACAAGAAGGCCACAGCTAAAAGAAAAAGTTTGGTGAATTTTGACAAGCTGAACCAAATCCTGAGGTCCGAAATATTTCTCCACCACGACGGCCAACTTCAAGCTACGCACATCATCCTTGGCTTCACCCCCATCTCTTCCTAGTCTCAGACCTCGAAGCACGTAATTAAGGCTAAAGACTCTCGTCTCGCAAGGGTCGACGTAGCCATTGAAGGGTTCATCCAGAAAGCCCCTCTGGCTAGAACTCAGCACGTGGAGCTCCCCGCACATCAGGTAGCGCAACTCATTGCAGAGGGTGAAGAAATTATCCCATCGGAGGATGAGGCCAAGGTTCCTCTTAAAGAGACCGAGGAGAAGGACTTTGGAAGCCCAATTCGTGAGGAAGATTTTAAGGTGTTTTATCGTTTTGACGTGACTGAAAGTGCGGCGACAACCTCTACTCCAGCTACTATTGCCATTAGTAGTAACCAAGGGGCCACTGAAGTACTTGAAGGGATGGTGATTGAGAAGAAACTACCCGACCTGCTATCTCTTCTGGAATCTCATGCCGGTGATGCCACTCCGGAGGTTCTAGTAGTGCCGAGGCCGCCTACTCCTACCCTTCCTCCTCCTCCTCAAAATGATCCAGCTGACAAGAAAATGAAGAAGGATAATAAGGTTGGAAAGGGGGTTGCTGAAGAAGGTGAGATTCATGAGGAAACCTCCCCCCCCCCCCAAGAGCATACTAGGGTTTCAAAGGCCACCCGATCTTAGCAGATGAGGGGTGGAGAGGTGTCCGAGGTTGCCTATGAACGTCAGTCTAAAGTTCCAAACTGGAATCCACCCTTGGTCTTGGATGGGGCTCCCTTTACCTCGGATTCCTCTATCCGAGACTTCGATAATGGGTGGGTAGGATATGTTGCCAACTCCGTGGAGCAAGCGCTCTTGCTGCCTTGAGATATGGCCGAGCTTTGAAATCTAAAGAAGCACGAGATGTTTCTGCCCTTGAAGAGGGATTTGGCCTTGGTATGTTCATATCCTTCCACCCCCCCCCCCTTTATGCTTGTAAACTTTGATATTAATTCCTTTCTTCTTCTCCAAAACAGTAGGCAACTCAAGTGGCTCATGTCGCCGAGGAGTGGGTGGATCAAACCCTATATGAAAAGAAAGAGGAAGAGTCCAAGCGCTATGCAACCTAGAAAGCTCAAGCTCAGTCCGACAAGAAACTAAAGAAGACTCTCCTCAAACAAACCGAGTGTGACAAGGCTCAGAAAAGTGCTAAGGCTTCAATAGAGAGTTCCGAGAGGCAAGCTCGAGAGCAACTTCGTCATTTGAAGGAGGCCGAAGAGTAGCTCTCTCTGGCCAGAGCCAAAATTGGGGATTTGACCAAAGAACTAGAGCAAAAAGCTGCAAAGATTGCCAAAGTTGAGCAAACAGCCTATGACTTTGGGTAGAAAGAGACTAAGACCTATTTAAAGTCTCAGATCACAACAGTGTGTCGTGGTTTCTGCCTTAGGACTTGGACCGAGGCTTTAAACGCTGCCGGGGTGGATCAATCCTTGGAACTAAGGAATGCAGAGAAAGTGTTCTACCCTCCAGCTATCAGGGTTAAAGTAGCTGCTACGGCCCAAGGTAGTGTTGCTCCTTTAGCCCAGCCTACCCATACTGAGGCTTCTGACCCAGCTTCAAGTGACAAGGTCCCAGCATCTCTTTCAACTTCTACTGCAAAAGAGGTACCAGCCTCGAACAAAGCTCCTTCCTCGGTACCACAACCTTCCACTGAGGGGCAACCTTCTGAAAAGGCTGAGAAGGACGAAGGACCAAAGGAGCAGAGAAAAGACTTGCCAAAGTAGGAGTTAGGTTTAAGTTTTTTTTTTTTTTTTTTTTTTTTAAACATGGCTGATTGTACTCCCCTAAGATTTACCTGTGTGGGGCCTTTTGTTGGTAGTCTCTTTTGCATGTTTATTAGTCAATGAAAACTTTTATTTTACCATTTAGTGTATATGTGCTTTTTACAATTTTAGCATCTTTCAGTTAATTTTATTTACGTTACCTTACTTCTAAGGTCATCTCAATTATTTTCTTTTAATATCGCTCTTTGACGTTGTGCAATGATCCAATGAGCCTGATATAAAGAAAGTCTTACCTTTAGATAGTGAAATTAGGAGTTAATGAATTCAAGGTAGGTGATCCAAGGGATCGGACCTTACCGAGGTTCTATTTAATCATTAGAGAAATTAAGGCGTTAATTTACTCAAGGAAGGTGATCCGAGGAATCGAACATGGCCGAGGTTTTGTTTAACCTTTAGGAGCATTCAGGCATTAATTTACCCAAGGCCGGTGATCCGAGGAATCAAATCTGGCCGAGGTTCTGTTTAACCCTTAGGAGCATTCACTTTGGATCTAAAATCAACACTTTAATCAACAGGAGGAACAAAAGAGAGATTTTGTAAATACATTGAGACTATACATATAAACTTGATCATATATAAGCTCTCACACTAATAGTAAAACTTTCGTAAGTTATTTACGTTCCACGGTTGAGGGACCGAAATTTCATTTAGGTCTTCTAAACGATAAGCCCCTACTCCAACTACTGAGGTCACCCAATAAGGTCCTTCCCAGTTGGGACCGAGCTTTCCCCAAGAAGGATTTTTCATATTCCCGACCACCCTTCTCAAGACGAGGTCCCCTGGTACGAATGCCCTAACTTTTATACCTTTCTCATATCCTTGCCTTAACTTTTACTGGTATTGGGCCAGCTTCACAGTGGTGACCTCCCTTCGTTCTTCGACCAAATCTAGACTGGTAAAAAGAAGACGCTCGTTGCTGCTGCTATCAAATTGGTCAGATCTCATAGTTGGAAAGCCTGTTTCCAAAGGGATAACTGCTTCAAATCCATACGTCATGGAGAAAGGAGTTTCTCCAGTGGATCTCCTGGGTGTCGTGCGATACACCTATAACACGTGGCAACTCATCTACCCATTTACCCTTAGCTTCCTCCAGCCTTTTCTTCAATCCATCCACAATGACCTTATTCGTGGCCTTTACTTGGCCGTTACCCTAAGGGTATGCTGGGGTGGAGTATCTATTTTTTATGCCCAAATCACAACAATACCCCCAGAAGGCCTTGCTATCAAACTGGAGCCCATTATCCGAGACGAGAGTGTTCGGGATCCCAAATTTTGTTATGATATTCCGCCATACAAATCTCTTCACATCTTGATCTCGGATGTTAGCAAGAGGCACGGCCTCCACCCACTTGGTGAAGTAATCTGTTGCGATGAGAAGGAACTTTCGGTTTCTAGTAGCCTTAGGGAACAGGCCAGCGATGTGTAGCCCCCATTGTGCAAAGGGCCATGGGCTAGTCAAAGGATTGAGAACTCCTCCTGGCTAATGAATGTTCGGGGCATACCTTTAGCATTGATCACACTTTTTAACAAACTCTTAGGAGGACTTTTGCATGCTCAGCCACCAGTAGCCTTGTGTTAGAGCTCTGTGTGACAAGGACCTTCTTTCCGTATGACTACCATAAATCCCTTCATGTAGCTCTTCCAGCAATGTTTCCACTATCTCAAGGTGAACACATAACAAGTATGGTCCTAAATATGAGCGCTTGTACAACTGCTGTTCTTCGGAAAGCCAATACCTCGACGCTTTTCTACGAGTTTTCTCTGCCTCAGTTTTGTCCTTGGGCAAAGTTCCATCCTTGAGGAACGAGATTATCAGATCCATCCAGCTAGGGCCTACCCGTGTAAAGTTCACCCCTACTGGTGTTAGTTTGTCATAAGTAGGGGTTACAAGGTTTTCCGCCAATATGATCCTTGGAAGTCTTTCTCCAGCCAAGGTGGCTAAAGTTGCCAGGGAATCAGCATGAGAATTCTTACTCCGAGGAATTTGCTCCAGGGTAGAGGAGTCAAGACTATCTAGCAATCATTTTACCTGATATAAGTACCACGACATCCTTGGATCCTTTGCTTCGAATTCATCCCGAACCTGCCCAACTATAAGTCTTAAGTCACAATAAATTTTCACGAGTTTCCCCCTGAGCTTTTGGATGGCAATTAATCCTGCTTGGAGGGCCTCATACTTAGCCTCGTTGTTTATGGCTGAGAAGCTTAGTCTCAAAGATTTTTCTAAAGTAATTCCTTCTGGGAAAATTATCATGATCCCAACCCTTAAGCCTTTTTGGTTTCTTCCTCATCTACAAACAACTGCCAAGCCTGTTGGGATGAGACTGCATTTACCCTTAATCCTATTTCGGGTGTTCCCACTTCCTTAGAACTGGCTTGCTCTTGCTCTTCAGTGAACTCTGCCACCAGGTTAACAAGAACCTGTCCTTTCACTGCCGTATGAGGTAGGTATCTAATATCAAACGCACCCAACATAATTCCCCACTTGGCCACTCTTCCAATATAGTCGGACGTCCGAAGTAATGCCAGTAACGGTAATTGAGTAAGGATGACGATTGTATGGGCTTGAAAATAATGCGGAAGCTTTTTCGTGGCATGAATGATAGCCAAGATAGCTTTTTCCAAAGGGAGGTATCGGACCTCGGCCTCTTGGAGGGATTTGCTAACATAATACACTGGCTTTTGGATTCCTTCTTCAACTCGTACCAGAACCAAACTTATGGCATGCAATGTAACAGCTATATACGCACGTAAGACCTCCTCTTTTTCTGGCCTAGACAGGATTGGAGGGTGAGCTAAATATTCCTTCAGATCTTCAAAAGCTTTGTCACACTCTTCAGACCAAGTAAAATCTTTCCATTTATGCAAAAATTGGAAAAAAGGTCTAATCAGTCTGCTGACCGAGATATAAATCTGTTCAAAGCCGCCGTCACCCAGGTCAAATGCTAGACTTCTTTAAGGTTCCGAGGTGGATGCAGATTATGAATGGCTTTAATCTGGTCAAGATTAACCTCAATTCCTCAGTGTGTAATCATGTAGCCCAGAAATTTCCACGATCCTACCCCCAAGGAACATTTGAAGGCGTTTAAACGAAGCCTTTGCTTCCTCAATACCGTAAAGACTTCATCAAGATCCCCCAAGTGCTTAGATACTTTCTTGCTTTTCACCACCATATCATCGATGTAGGCCTCCACATTTTTGCCTAATTGGCCCTCGAAACCATCCTCTGGTATGTGGATTCAGCATTCTTTAGCCCGAATGGCATTACTTAGTAATGATAGTTTCCTGTTGGGATAAGGAAAGCTGTTTTCTCTTGATCTAATAATGTTAGTGGAATTTGGTGATATCCTTGGAAAGCATCTAGGAAGCTCATCCTAGGTTATGTTGCATCAACAAGTTGATCGATTCTCAAAACAAGGAATGGATCTTTGGAGCAAGCCTTGTTGAGATCCGTAAAATCCACGCATACTCTCCATTTCTCGGACTTCTTCTTTACCACTACCATGTTGGCTAACCATTCGAGGTAGAAAAGCTCTTTGATAGCCCCCGCCTGTTTAAGTTTCCGGGCTTCCTCCTTTACAGCCTCGGCATGTTCTTTGGAAGACCATCGAGGTTTCTGCTTCCTCGAGACTGCTTTCGGGTTCACATTCAAACTATGGTAAATGAATTATGGGTCAACTCTAGGTGCTTCATATGCACTCCAAGCAAAGACATCTAAATTTCTCTTCAGAAATCTCACTAACTCTTCTTTCTCATCTAGTGGGAGCTCAGTCCCAATCTGGAAGTACTTCTATTCGTCTTCTCCGATGAAGCCCTTCACACGATGTCGAGGAATTCAAAGGGGCTGGTAATATAGGCTATGATTGCTATAAGGTAGGAATTGACTCCGAGGAACCAACTTCAGTCACTTAGTGCCTAATCACCACTACCATGTGTTGCCTGGCCACTACCTGGCATCCCAATAATTCCTCAACACCTTCCTCGGTGGGATATTTCAACTTTACATGCAGAGTTGAAGATACGGCCTTGCTAGAATGGCTGTATAGGGTGAATAAGCCTCCACGACAATGAAATCCATATTCACCACCTATTCTCCTGTCTGCACGAGTAGCCTAATCATCCCCTTAGGGATAATAGTGTTTCCATCAAATCCAACCAAAGGGACATCATATTTGCTTAGATCTTCCGGCCTAAGCCCCAAGCCCTTAAATAAATCTGGGTACATGATCTCAGCCCCACTCATTTGATTGATTATTACCCTCTTAACATCAAATCTTGCAATTCGCAGGGTTACCACGAGGGCATCTTCATGGGGTTGAATTTTTCCCTCCTTATCGGCCTCGAAAAACCCCAGGATTGGCTAGTCCTGCATCCTAAATTTCTTGGACGGCCCACCTTCTTCATCCCCAATTGATTGTGGAGATATTGTCATCACCCCATTGATTGAGCTAGAACCTTTCCTCGGGGCCGCAAAGATGACATTGATTGTTCCTAAGAAAGATCGAGGAACGCTATTTCTCTGAGATCCTACTATGGGCTGTTCCCCTTGAACTGCAAGCTGGTGTAAGAACTGCTTCAATTTCCCAGCTCTAACTAATTGATCCAAGAAGATTTGCAAAGTCCTACAGTCCTCCGTGGTATGTCCTCGGTCCTAATGATACTGACAATACAGATTCTGATTTCTTTTGGTGGGATCTCCTCCCATTCTGTTGGGCCATTTAAAGTAAGGCTCGTTCTTGATCTTTTCTAACATTTGGTAGATCAGTTCTTTAAATACCGAGCTTACCATCTGGGGTCCAGTAGGGTTGCGGGATGCTTGGTTGAAAAAATCTCTCCTCAGTCGGGACGGTGTAAACCGACCGGCTGAATTATCGCTGTGGTCAGGCGTGAAAGCATTTTCCTTCCCCTTACTATAATTCTAATTATCTTCGACCCTCTTATGCTCCTCAATCTGGTCCATTAATTGATGCATGCTCCGAGGAGGCTTCATGGTAAGAGATTTCCATAGATCGGAATGTGTAAGGAGACCCACCTTGAAGGTTCTAACGGCCACATCCTTGAAATCCCCATCTATTTTATTATAAATCTCCCAATACCTGTCAGAATAGATTTTTAAGGTCTCTCCTTCCCTCATGGACATTGAAAGCAAAGAATCTAGAGGTGTTGGGACTCGACTGCATGTGACAAATCTTGCTCCGAATGCCCTTGTTAGTTCCTTAAAAGATCCTATAGATCCCTCCTCGAGGCCATCAAACCACCTCACGGCCACTGGGCCGAGGCTTGAGGGGAAAAATTTACACATCAATGATTTGTTCTTGGAATGAACGGGCCATTCTTTGATTAAAGTGGCTCATGTGCTCAACAGGGTCTGTCTTGCCATTATATACTGTAAAAGTTGGTCGATTGAAGCGACGGGGGAGTTTGGCCTGCTCAATATGCCTAGAAAAGGGTGAACAAGATATCTGTTGGAGCACTTTTCCCATGGCGTCATTTCCCTGACTTTTCCTCGGCGGGGTCCTAGACCTCTTGCGGTGGTGCCTTTCACTTGAAGAGTATCGTGATGACGACTTGAAAGACTCGCTGGGGGGAGTTCTACTTCTTCATCGGTAATTTATGTCGTCCTCAAAGCTAGAACTCTGGCTTGGGGTGGGAGTCCTTTCTTCCCTTACCCAGACCTTGTGATGAAGATGCCGGCATAATCGATCCACTTTCTTCTTGAGGTTATCCACCTCCTTATCATGTGAATTATGACTGGCTTGATGCTAACCCATTTGCTCAAAGTGTACAGATGGCGCTCTTTCACTATGGGTATGGGCCATATGTCGATCCCTCCTTCGCTCAAGATTAACAAGTGATCCCTATGCTAGGATGCCACGGACTCCAATGAGCCACTTCTTCTAGGATTGGCCATAGTAAGAAGACTTTTAAGAGTACTTAGGAGACCTTCCCACAAACGGCGCCAATTGTGGCGGCAAGAAGATAAGATAAGTTGAAAGGATGATATACTTGCTACGTTTGCTCACACAATTAATTTGTAGAGGTGGGATGTTTAAACAACCTTATATACCCTCTTTTGAATAGATTAAACTGTTTGGAATTGGAAAGATTAACATTAAGTATTACTATGCAAGTATTTTAGAAAGATAGCCTTAAAGAGATTGTATTGAACTCCTTGGGTTTAGTCCGAGATAGAGATTACAAGTGTTTCTGAATCCCCCTTTTCTAGGGATTCCTGTGCTTTATGTAGTTAGCTAAGGTGCATCTAAGCCCTACATATGGAAGGTCATGGCTCACCTCCATTGATACTTGTCCCATCAAGGCCTTACTAGAAGGCTCCCACATTAGACTATGAGCTGTGGTGACACTATTCAGGTGTCATGTCCTCATTAATGCGGCCAACTAAGTGGATGCAAAGCATTGAATGCAGAGGTATGGATACTTTATCTATCTTCTTTCCTTCCTAACTTGATGACAAATCTTCCTTTTCATCCTTGGTTTGTGCTCGACGGCCTACAGCATGGGATCTCGGCCTCCCAAGAGTGCACAGGTGTCCTCGATGTCCTCGGGCGTTGTAGTTTTCCTACTCCGGCAGTGGGTTGTTCGTATTTTCCCGAGGGTATGTTATTAGTGTATTTCGAGGTCCGTACATATGATGCTATCCTTGGCCTATTTGTCCGTATCCTTGGATTCTCGTCCCCCCACATTATTATATTTTGAAAATTTCATTAAAAATTTGTAAAACTTGATAATTAAAATATCATCATATACTACATAATAAAAGTTGAGCTTAGAAGCCTTGATTGCACCAAGTGGCTACACCAAATTGCAGAAAATTTATTAAATTTCTTTTTTAAAAATTAAATTTTGTTAGTTGGTGGCATACAACTACTATACCTAAAAGAGGTCTGATTAGTTTGAATAACAAAAACTAAATTAACGTGTAATCGTTGTTTATTTATATCTTTTCTAATTCTTGAGAACGTCTATATCCTTTTTTATTTTACATACACCTCACGGACTCTTTTTCTTTAGGGTATTTTATTTTTACGTGGACACCTTTTAGGTGGAGTATACACACACACACGGTTATTTGGTGTATTTTTTTCATTCTCCTACCAATTGTACGGTTTTTTGATTTAGTTTAGTCTTTCTTTCTCCTACCTACAGCATCTACAACATTACAAGTATGTATTTGTTTACTCTAATTTTTTTTATAACCAAATTAAATAGGTTTTAAGTGAGAACTACTATGTTCACAACGTTTTCACAACATTTTCACAACAAATCATAAACGGTTAGTTGTTATTAGTTCTAATTTGAATTTACAACTTAAATTACTTTTTTGTCCACCCATAACAACTAATAACAACCTATCGTTTATGATTTGTTGTGAAAATGTTGTGGACATAGCCTTTCTCTTATGAGAACTACTATGTCCACAACGTTTTCACAACAAATTATAAGTAATTAGTTGCTTTTTTTGGATTTATTGTGAAAATGTTGTTGACATAACATTTCTCTTTAGTATTTGTTGCTTTTTTTTGAGCTAATTTCCTTAAATTTAATATATTTTATATGCTTATGGTTTGATAATCAATGATTAAATATTGTTAGACATGCTTTCATAGTGGTGTATCTTCCACAAGAATTGATATATTAATTTCTACAAATCTCTTATTCTCCTTTTGGAAGATTTATTATTTTGTATATCATATACGAATTACATGTTTATAACATTCTAATGGTGATATGTTGTTTACATCCCCTCAATTTGTAAAATTTATTTGTTTTTATCGTGTGACTTACAAATTATTAATATAGATTCAACATATATAACTTTTAAACATATATAACTTTTAATTAAGTCATGCATCGCACGGGCTCTAAGACTAATAGTAATTTCCTTTCCGTTTCTAATTTTTCTTGTTGAGCATCTTTTACACTACAATAAACAAAGTCAAAATATTTTTTTTTTCTTAAAAAAAAAGGGCAAACACCAACGTCGCTTGTGTGATCCGTTAATCCTTCTTCTAAGTCCAACGTTTTGACTTTTAAGGGGACAACATATTTAAGGCTTTCGAATGTAAAATAGAAGCGTCATTTTCTGTAAATTACACTCTCGTAATTTCTATATGGAGTATTACTACTTTATATTTCCAATAATAAAAAAAGTGTAATAAAGAAATGCTATGAAGTAGCAGTATAACACTTTTTGTAGAAAGTGGAAGGGACATTTAACGCTTAATCTAAATTGGCAACCATTGTTTCTTAATCTAATTTACATAAAGAACCAACAATGGTACTGTTTCTTAAAAAAATAAAAAATAAAAAATAAAAAACAAACAAACAAACAAAGCACAATGGGATGAAGTAATTGCCAGTATGTGAAATGAAAGAAACATACAATCCAAATTATTCTTACTTAATTAGCCTTTCTGACTCTAAATCACCTTGTAAGAACACTTAATCTATATTCTCACAATGAGTTTATTATGATACATATTGATAAATTACCAATTGTCTTAAAAACTAAACTGTAAAAAAATAGTGAATTTAATCACTTAATTATTATTATTCTAATATTTCCTATCCCAGATCCCCCCAAAAACGCATGCAATTTTTAACTTTTTAAATACAAGATAAAGTAGAGACATGGTTCGAACTTAGGACAACGTGCTATGATATCATGATAATTTATTGATTGTCCTAAAAGCTTAATATATTAAGAAACAGTAAATTTAATCACTTAAACGAAATTTAAATATATACAAAATTCAAACATATACAAAAGTAAAAGAAATTATAAATTCTGAGAAAACGGAAGATACAGTTCAAATCCATTTATTCCTGTCACAATAGTTCTCTTGATGACTAGTTTCAAAACATTAATTTACATTCGGCTACCCAGCCATATCTAGAAGACATATTTCGTTCCACACAGACTACAAGGCATTTCAAACCAATAAGATAATTGGTAGGACTTACTGAATGATGCCTTATGGTATCAGCACAACGGATCCAGTAGTCTTCCTACCTTCAAGGTCTGCATGTGCCTGAGCCGCCTGAGATAACGGGTAGGTATGATTTACTCGAACTCGCAAGATACCAGATTCAACATTAGCAAATACCTCCCCAGCAGTTGCCAGTAGCTCATCCCGAGTTGCAGTGTATTGCATGAGGGAAGGCCTGGTCAAGAACAGGGATTTCGCAGCAAGAGCTGACAATGGAAGTGGATCTGGTGTACCTGATGACTGACCAAAATTCACCATATACCCACGAGGCTTTAAGCATGCCAATGATCCCTGGATATATTAACTTTCGAATAAGAAACTTCTTCCCAGCA
>JARYZH020001012.1:0-45546 GCA_030021035.2 Notholithocarpus densiflorus | reverse complement strand
CTGGTGACAGTTTGATTGATACTGATATAAAATTGCAGGTCTGTCAGCTTGAGCACCAACTCTTTGATCATTTTTTCCCATCTTCTTCGGAGGATGTCTCAAGTTTGGCTCCATTGATAGATCCATTGTGAGTTTTCAGCTTGTAGAGCCATTTTTCTTTCTTACTTCTTCTTCTTCTTTTTATTTTTCTATTTTCTTTTACTTTCCTATCGTTTTCTTATTAATTATTTTGAGGTTAACATGTAGTGGCTTAGGTTTAGTGTTTTCACCTATGCTAAATTGTTTTGCAATGATGGATAGTTGTTTCCCGCAGTTCCACATAAACATAAAAATTTCCTTAACCTTTCTTATGTCGAAGATGGAAAAACTCTGATATGACAGAAACCACTATTGAAAGATGTTTCACTCTAAATGTTTGTATAATTTAATGAAGTTTATTTTAATGGGTAAAATTTTCAGCCCTTGGAGTTCATTACATCACAAGGGAGATTCCATCAAGTATCTTAGATATTTTTAATTTGGGTTTTCATGGAAACTAGGAAAACGATTCCCCTGCACCCCCCCCCCCCCCCCCCTCTCTCCCCCTCCCCTTTGACCAAATAAACTTGCTTAGATGTGTTTAAGGGAAATCATCTAACAAGTTGTTAATTTTGGAATTTGAGTTGTCTTTTCATGTTCAAGGTGATCACTTCTTTTTATTTGTAAGTTCTTTCTTTCTAATATTTTTCCCATAGAAATTGAGGTATTAGGGTAGATAAGTTTTTGAAAGTTGTTTGGCACATAAGATTTCTCTTTGTTTTTCCCTTAGAGTTTCTGTTTATCATTTCTGTGAGCTCCTTTTTTGATGTTGAAATTATTGAAGGTTTGGTTTGTTTACTCATCATTATTTTATATCTATTTCTTATGACAACAATAACTTATCCTGCAGGTCTACATATTTGTATGATACACTACGGCCAAAACTTATTCATGAAACAAATATCGATTTTCTGTGTGAACTTGTTGATATCCTCAAAGTTGAAGTCTTGGGAGAACAGGTAAATAGACGGGGTGAATCATTAGCTGGGCTACGTCCTACATTACAAAGAATTCTAGCTGATGTTCATGAGAGGTTGACTTTTCGTGCGCGAACACATATTCGTGATGAGGTAATCTTTATTCTTGAAAAGTTGTTCCTATTGATTCTTTAATCTATGTATTTGCAAAGGTTTTTATAAGATATACATTGTTGACTGGGCTTTGAAAGCTTGTTCACCTGATTTCTAAACACAAAAAATTTTCACTTGTTAGCAGAGACAGAATTGATTCTCTTTTTTAATGATGTTCTATGTTAAATGTCACTTGTTAGTCAGGCCCTACAAAAGTGGGAGTTTTGTGCATTGGGTATTGCTTTTTTAATGAGATTACCAAGAACCTTTGATGCCATTTTTGAGGTGTTGAAGATTTTCAGTGATGGCGGGCATATAAATGGATTTGGAAATTTGGATTCTTTCCTATATGATCGTTTACACAGTGATTAATATGGTTAATTGATCACTGTTGATCTTTTGGATATATTTTAGGAAAATAGACTTTCCTCTGTTTTCTTTTCTTGCCTGAGAAATTACTTACTCTGGTTTGAGTGATTTATTACAAGTAGCATCTGAATGCTATGCAACTATGTAAAAATAAATTTGAGGAATTATATGCTTGGGGAACAGTAAATGTACTTGTGGAGGGATTGGAATAGCAGTATAACCCTTCCATAGTTGCCTGCTTCTGTGTCACTTGATGTTTGTGACTTTACTTCCAATTGTAGAAAGAACCTTCACATTGAACAGCCTTTCTTTGAGATAACTATACTAAGATCAATTTCATAGATTTCTTTTCCTCTCTTTGCTATTTCTTAATTTTCTAGGGAAGCTACTATTTTGTTCAAGTAGATTGATTTTGTTTGGAATTTTATGCCTGCTTCTTATGTAGATAGCGAATTATTTGCCTTCTGATGAAGACTTGGATTACCCTGCAAAGCTGGAACAATCTATGGAGAATAACTCAGAAACTATTTCTGTAATGTACCATACCCTGCCTCTTTATATATATATATATATAAATATATATATATATTTTTTTTTTTAGAGCTTAAATAAAATTTGTGTCTAATAATTAAGTTGCTTCATTAGGATGTGTTCATGCATATTCTGCTGTCCTGCATATTACAGTATGAGATAACTATAGTTATGTTAAATTGTCCAACTTGTAGGAGTATTAGACACATAGTGGTTACAGTAGTTGCATCTTCTCTCTTTTTTGTGGTGGTCTAAGTGGAAAGATGTCAATTAGGGAAGTAATAAAAAAGATGTGTCAATTAGGGAAGTAATAGAGAGTATGACTTCAGATAGAATAGAATGGAGGAAAACAATACATGTGGCTGACCCTAACTAATCTGTCAAGGATCTGTAACTGACCCCAAAAAGTTTGGACTAAGTATGTGTTTGGATTCGAATTATAAGTGGCTGCGTTTGCGTTTTCTGACCTTTTTTTTTTTTTTTTTTTTGGTTCCAGCCGCATTATTTGACCAAGTCAACTGTAAACAGTGCATCCGTGCACTGTTCACGGACCCACAAATTTCACTTTTCAGCAACTTTTTCATTAAAAATGGGTCTCACGGTACTATTTATACATTTAAAAATTATTTTGCTACAGTGTTTTTAGATTTCAGTTTTCAGTTTCAGCAATAAGCTGTATCCAAACGCCCTAAGGCTTTTTTGTTTTTGTTGTCTGAGGGGAAACATGTATTACTTCTACTCTTGTGGTGGTTGATGGCATGTACCATTTATTCACTTTTTGACTCCCTGATATAAAGTATAAATTTATGTTGAATAATGTTCTTACATATATACACCTGCTTGTTTATCAAATTGTAGGCTGAGGAAAACCCAGATGTATTCAAAACATGGTATCCACCGCTGGAGAAAACCCTATCATGTCTTTCAAAGTTGTATCGTTGCTTAGAACAAGCAGTTTTCACTGGTTTGGCGCAGGTATTTAAATTTTTGGATTATCGATTTTTCTATACTTCTCATCTTTCAAATTGGCTTTCATGATTATTTTGTTGAAAATTGGGTTGTTTGATACCTTTATCAGGAAGCAGTAGAAGTTTGCTCCATGTCTATCCAAGTAAGTATGCTAAAGAAAGAACTCTCTATACAGTGGAATGCAACACTGAGAAGTCATTGTGCATTAGTACTATGTCACATACAATCTTATGATATCAGTGGAAAATCTGGTTGTTTCTATGGAGAAGAGGGGATTTGATTATGGCCTCCATATGTTGAACTGCTTTTTATGATTCCTATATAAGCATGTCAACAAACAACCATATTTTATGTGTAGCAGTGTGCTATGCCTTTTTTTTATAAAAAAATTGGTGTTCTGTTACAGAAAGCAAGCAAACTCATTGTGAAGAGATCATCACCAATGGACGGGCAGCTCTTCCTCATAAAACATCTCCTTATTTTAAGGGAGCAGGTGATCTCTCCTCTCTCTCTCTCTATTTTTCCTGGTGGTTATTCTATTATTGAAGTGATTACTAATAAATTTTGCTGGCCGTAACTAATCATGTTGTTGTTTACTAATAAATTCTGGTCTTCCAGATTGCACCTTTTGATATTGAATTCTCGGTTACTCACAAGGAACTTGATTTCTCACATTTGCTGGTAAGTATATCTGAGGCTAAAGCTCTCCTTTCGTCGAGTGCATTAGTGTCTCTTGTTTCTGCATATAAATCACATATTCTAGCACTTCTCTCGCCGAGTATGGTTTTTTCTTTTTCCTGTTTTTCCATTTTTCATTTTGAATAAATAAATGCTTTGTGCATTATATCTTAGGAAAGTAGGTACACTTCATTTGGGGTGTCATACCTGAGACACTTCTACACTTTTGTCCCAACTGTGTCCTTTAAAAAAAAAAAATTGTGGGACACGGCTGGGACACTAATCTTTTATTTATTTTTAGTTTTAATCCTGAACACTTATTTAGTTCTTTTATTTACTCTTTTGGATCTTATTCTTGGTTTGTATTCTAATTTCTAAGCATAATTGATTAGTCATGAATTCACTTTATTATCTGTTATTACTCTTAAATTGATATATGTTTAATATTATATGAAAAAAAAATGCTTAACAATATTTAAAAATAAAAATAAAAATATTTAATAACTAATTAATATGCGTATCCCCACTGTTTCATGTCCTAATTTTTCAAAAATTGTCTTGTCGTTCCCGTACCCGTGTCCATGTCCATGTCCGTGCTTCCTAGATTATAACTTAACTTTTAGATCTTTGATTCTTGTCCATTGTATGTATTGGAGTTATTTGTTGAGGTAGAGTAAATTCAAGGCTTTAGGTTCTATAGGAGCTGAAATTTAAATCTGGTGTGGACTTTGTTTTGTTTATTTTCTACAAGTTTATACAAACTTAACTCAGGGGCTGTAGTGCGGTGCTTCATTCTATTCTGATGGTTTTCAAATATATTTTTATGGATTAAAAATGAAAATGATGGTTGAGTTGTTGGCTGTATAGTTTGTTCTCCAGTCTTCAATTGGATGTTTTTGCCAGCAAATGGGTTGGATTGTGGTTTATTACCAGAAAATTTAGAACGTGACACTGGATTATTACACTATGTAGAAATAAACTTTTTCATTACTAAAAGTATGATTTACAAGTAGTTTACCTGCATCATCAGATAAAAAATAGAAACTATTAAATGATCATCACCTATGTAGCACTGATACAGATACAATACATAGTATGACATGATACATAGTACGGTGACACGGCATTTCTTGAAAAACTAGGATACGATACGTCGAGAGTATGACAATTAATTAATTAATTTTTATTTTTAGGTATATATATTTTATATTTGAAATCATTTATGTTTATTTTGGATTTAAAAAGTATGTAACAACAATGAAATGTTTGGAAATATATCTAAAATCAATTTAAAAACAATAAAATATTGTTTAAAGTACGAACAAAAGAGTTCAAATAAACAACATTCAACATCAAAATAACATAACTGAATTAAAAAAAATAAAATAAAAAATAAAAAAATTAAAAAAAGATGATTTTTTTTCTTCTTGAGTGCGTACTTGACACGGTTGTGTCCGTGTCGGATACGTGTTGTGTCCGACACCAGTATGTTGGCAATTTTGCTGTGTCCATGCTTCCCAAATCATCACTTAAAGCATTGTAGGATTATTTTCTGAAATGTGTGCATTAAAATATATATTTTTTTTTTTAATCGTAGAGTTCTGCTAATATTTCTTACACCATCTAAGTTTATTATTTGAGCATGTTTTTTGTAATTTAAAAATCTCTGTTATCTTCCACTTTAATGTAATTCTTTTTTTTTTGCTTTAATTCCACTGCCAGGAGCATTTAAGACGTATTCTTAGAGGTCAAGCCTCGCTATTTGACTGGTCAAGATCAACTTCATTGGCAAGGACCTTATCTCCTAGAGTTTTGGAAAGTCAAATAGATGTCAAGAAGGTTTGTGACTTTGCCCTACAACACAATCTTTAAATGAGCTCAGTCCAGAGAATAAATGGTTAGCTAAGGAAAAGGTGATTTAAATATTAAACTAATAAATGAATAAGTGCACTTAATGGTGAGGTCATATATAACTCATGTTCTAGTGATGTCATTCTGGAAATTAAGTTGTATATACAAATTTTGCCATGCCTTTTAGCTTTTAATATGCTATTAGAAATTTGATGGTGATACTGCTTATGCTTTCTACGAAAGCTTTAGTTACTGAAAGCTCTTGTATTTATTGGTGACTATTTCTTATTTTCTGCAGATATTGACTGTGCAATCACCAAGTCTAATTTGACATAGGCCAAGTTTATTGCTTCATTCCTTCTCCCAATTATGATCTCTAATGCTCCAACTAATGTTTTTGGAGAATAACTTCACTTTTGGTAGTTGGTTGACCGTTCTTTTCAAGTTCTGTTGATACTATGATATTTGTCAGAACTTTTTCTGTGTATTTCTATTATCCTTACTTTGAATAACGCTGTAATATGTGGTAGCATTCATTCACTTGCAGGAGCTTGAAAAAAGCCTAAAAGCCACCTGTGAGGAGTTTATTATGTCAGTCACTAAGCTAGTTGTGGATCCTATGCTTTCGTTTGTTACCAAGGTTTGTCTTTTGCCTCATTAATTATGATGTTAGACTTAATAAAGAATATAATGAAGAAAACGTAGCCACTTAGCAAATTGAGAGACCAGACCCTGGATCTAATTATGAAGGAAGTTAACAAATCAAAGTTACAAGTGAGATAGGAGAAGGTTCATCTCATGTGAAAAAAATTTGTACAATCTTGGAGAACAGAGCACCTTGCTTCTCTTGAATCTTGTATCTTAATGTGATGCAAGAAGCAGAGTAAATTCTATTTTAATTTAGCTTGATTTAATTTTAGAAGTCATTGTATTTTTATTGGTCAATTTGATTTGATTTTAAGCCTAATTTTTTAATTAGGTTATTAGTATTACATTTAAATTCCTAGATTCAAGGGTATTTTTGTAATTCAATAATTGAGATTTCCAAAAAATAGAATTAGGCTTTAGTCCAGATAGTCTATATAAGCATGCTATTGTACTCATGGACACAAATTTATGATGAATAAAATTTCAGTTGGAATTTTTCCAACTTTTTTTAATGGCTTGCTGCTAACTCCAAGCAACCTTAGGTGTTGATTCCTTAGTTATTTTTATTTCTCTGTTCTTCAATTTCGTTGTTGTATCCATTTTGGCTTTGCTATCAGCATTTGCTTCTTGTTCTAAATCAGTTTTGTTATCAGAACAAATGCTCTGGCTCAATTTTCCAACAAGACCACCACAAATTACCACCCTCTATAGTAATTAATTCCAACTCCAACTGCATCACAGTCAAACCTGAAAAACCAAAACCCACCTTACCTGGCAACCACTAGCTACCAAAAAAGAAAAGAAGAAAAAAGAAAACCAATTTATTGAATCCGAAACACTGACATAATTCCAGCTGCCACCAAGTTGACCACAATGTACAACCATGATTCCGCCCATTAGATGCATGAACCTCAATCAATTGAAATTGCAATCTAAGAGCTTTGTCAAGGCTGGTGTTGAACAAGGAGATGACATCCTTGACCATGTATTGTCACTGATAACCAATTGACCAACAACTCTTGATTTGTCATTGCCAAAATCAAGGTGTGTCCATTCCAATCGCCAACAAAACTGAGCAGTTCGACTGTTTCTTGGTCAAGACCTGTCGCAAGGACATCCACAAATGTCGTCAGATTGCTCCTAATCACTATCTTGACCGTCTCTTCAAATTGACAAGTGATGCCATTTTCATCATGTTTTGGAAGCTAGTCGTTGGTTTTTTAGTCTCTGGATCTTGTTTGGGACAGTATTAAGCCCATACATCTAGGCTCATGACATAAGTATTAGCCATGGTAAGCCCATCAGCCCACATGTTGAAGAATAGTTTATTTCATTAGTTCCAAATCAGCTATAAGTCCACAAAATTTTAAAGCTCCATAAAGATGCTGCGTGCCCAGAACAGAGCAAGGTCATCAACAGACGAAGTCAGCATGCACAAGTTCTTGTTACAATTATTTGTTGAAACTTTCTTCTATTGAACCATGATAATATTAGAGGCACCGACTTTATTATGGTTGTCAAGACTCATGGATTTTGAACAATTGGTTACATGACATGGACCAATTATCTAAACAAGTAGGTTTTTCAGATGATAAGAAAGTAAGGTTTGCCAAGATGAAACTCATTTTTAGAGCTATGGATTACTGGAGTGATATTGAGAATCTTCATCTTAGATTTTACAAGCTTGCCATAACTGATTGGGATGAAAGGAAAAATATCTATTTTAATTCAATTGAAAGAAATATCTACTCCAATCACATCAGATGGTTTTTTTTAGATCAAAGAAATAGGCGGGGTAAGGGAGCAAACAGTCAGTAACACGTTTATAGAAAACAATGAGTGTTCATGCAATACCTAATCCTAAGCCACTCTAGCAAAGCTTGCCATGGAACAAACCTTAGCAAATCTTGCAAAAGCCTTTCAAGACTTTTTCTTTTTTATAGAACCTTCTTCTTTGAAAGGTTCGAGATAATTAATAATGGACTTGAGTCATTGGAGGCGTCAAGGATGATATAGGTAGCAATGAACTTAAAACTTCGTTCAATGACAATGCTGGTATTGAAACCGTGGTGATGAGGAAACATCAAGTACCACTGGAACCTAGTGTTGAAAGCGAAGAACAAGTACCAACAAATTTTGTCTCAATGCATGCGACAAAAAAGAAAATACCGTAGAGCCTAAACAAGTTGAAATATTTGAACCATGTGTAGTAAACTTAATTCAGCCTCTAGAAGAGTCAGAAATGTTACTTACCACTAGAAATTTCTCATTTCTTGATGAGGAGAGAGTTAAACTAGAGAGCAACAAATTGTTGGGTAGACATTGTTGTGAAAAGTGAGTTTGATGCATCTACTACTGATCATCCCTCTATGGTGCATGAAGTGAAAAAGCTTGATGACGTGGAAAAGTTTGATTCAAATCTCTATGAGGATTGGGATAAGGCTGTCACATCTGCAACACTGATTTTACCCACCGATTTTATTATTTTAAATAAATTTAATGATATGGTAGAACAAAAGCCTTCTTTATTCTTGGTGTTGCCAAAGGTGATTCAAGAGTTGGTGCAAGCGTCACATGCCTAAATTCTTATGATGCAAAGGCACAAAGAAAATTCTATTTAATTTAGAAGTCAATTGGATTTTATTTGAGGTCTTATTATTAATTTTTGCTCAAAATTTGAGTTCTTATTAGTTAACTAAGTTGTTAGTAATTTATTTAATTTCCTGAAGTCAAGGATATTCTTGTGATTCACTAATTGGGATTTCTTAAGTCAATTAAAATTTTGGTTTAGTCCTAGTAGTCTATATAAGCATGCTATTGTATTCCTATGGAGACAAGTTTATGATGAATAGAATTTCAGTTGGAACTTTTTCTATTGTCTTAGTGCTGAATCTAGCCAACCCTAGGTGTTGATTCCTAGGTTTTTTTTTTGTTTTTTTATTATCTAGCTTGGTTCTGAGTCCTAGGTTATTTTTATTTCTTTGTTCAATTTTGTTGTTGCATCTGTTTTGGTTTTGATCTGCATTAATTTTGGTATCTGATTTCTCTCATTTAAATTTTCTTGTATTTATATATCAAATTTCAGTTTTCATGGAGTTTCGTTCAGAGGCAATTATTTGTCTTTTTAGTCTAAATAGTTTCCAATTTGTTTTTGTAGGTGACAGCTGTGAAATTTTCTCTATCCTCAGGCAGTCAGAATCAAAAGCAAGAGTCTGTTTTGGCCAAACCATTTAAGGATCAAGCTTTTGCTAGTCCTGATAAAGTGGCAGAAATTGTTCAGAAGGTATGTCATGTACCTTAGGTTGATTTATGACAGCTTGACTAGAAGTGGTGTGAAGAAATTACATATATGAGGAACCTTCCTTAAAATATTCCTCATTTTTGGTTTTTAAACGGGAAACCATCGCAAGATGATAAATGATCAATTCTTTTCAACCTGCCAACAAAAAAACGCTTTTCAACCATGTACTGATGCAAGTGATAGATCTTGTATTAAATGATTGATTTAACATGTTCATTTTGAGGATCATATTATTTGGTATACAAATTTTCATTGTTTATGTTTAAGTTTTTAAGGCTCACATGTATTGAGTTTGTATTTCTGGAACAGGTGAGTGCTGCTATTCAGCAAGAGTTACCAACAGTAACAGAAAAGATGAAGCTTTATCTGCAGAATCCATCAACCCGAACAATTCTTTTCAAACAAAGTAAGTTATGGTGCAGAATTTGCAATTTTAATGTTCATGTTTTAATGTGAATGGTTAACCTGGTTCAATTTTGGTCTTATTTTAGCTGATTTTTTTGAAGCTAATGTTGAGTTCATTGGCAAAAATCATTGTTTCAAGTTTCATGCATTCACGAAAAAATTACAGAAGTCTTTCTGTTTGAAGCCTACCTGGTTTAGGAGTCTCTTAAGTATTCTCAAATGATTAGAATTCTAGTCTTTGCAATTTCATTCTTTTAGTACATACTGGCCTAGTAAAATATGCAACATAAGTGGCTTTTTTTAACTACATATTAATCCATGGAATAATTAGGATCATCCGAACTAATGTCTCTGAGCCTGGTAGTTGTTACTTATGCTCTTGACCCTTATTGCTGATAATTCAACCAAATAATTTATTCTGGTTTAGTGCACTCTTAATTATCCTTTTTTTTTTTTTTTTTTGGTTTTTGTTTTTGGGTAATGCAGGACAAACATTGTGGAAGCCCATGTACAAGTACAATCCCTGTTAAAAGCAGAATACTCCCCGGAAGAAATTCAAAGCATCATCAATATGGTCTCCATACAGGATCTGCAAGCACAACTTGATAATCTCCTGTAGGGTGTTCGTGAAGTCCATTGAGGTAGTTAATGCCAACTCTTTCCATCAATAAGGTGAGCTTTACCTTAAAGAGCAGTTTTAGGTCTGCCACTATAATTTCTTGAGGTTTCTGGTCGATTTATAGTGAATTATGAAATATAGATGTATCAGGAGGTGTAGCTTTATTTTATAGAATCCATATCAATTTATATTTTTTGGTTGGGGGTTGGAGATTCTATGTTGTTTAAAATCTTCATTAGTTATTCTTTCATATATTCATGTTGCTTATGATAATGCTTGGATGATGATTTTGTCAATAAGGAGATGATTAATTTTGTTGCTTCGAGTTTGTGTACGTAACATTAAACGTATGCAATTTGACGGCATAATAACTTTTTACATCTGAATTTGACAACTGAAGTGTGCAGAAGGTTCAGCTAATATATTTTGCCTGACAACTAGAATAGAACAACTCGTCACCGTATATAAAGATCTCATTATGATAAGATTTGACTGTCTTTGGAACCGCAATAAAATTTTGTTGAAAACAGAAAAAAAAAAAAAGGAATCTTCTTTTAAACAGGCATAGGATTACGTCGTCTTGGAGCCAGTCTACCAATCAGCTTGTGCACACACATCAATAAGCTTTATAGGATAAGCAGTTCACTTTCTAATTAGTAATTAGAACAAGAGTGATGTTAGGAATATTAGAAATTTTATTATATAGAGTTTATAATTTTATGTTTTATCAATCACAAAAACAATTCAAACATTTATTTATTAGGTATTTTAAGGCCCAGTAATTGTATACATTGTTACATCAGTTTGGAGGTTTTATGTAAAAGTTGCAGTTGCTTTAGCACTATCCATTAAAAAAAAAAGTGTGTCCACTTAGTACAACCACATCATGTAAAACATATTTTTGTTGTATATTATATTATATCATATGATTTAGACTAGAGTTCATATATAATATTAATTTTATTGTGATTATTTTGTTAACAATAAGTCAATAACTAAATGACTTTCTAATATATATATATATTTTTTTTAATAGGATCTGATTTAGTTTTAAAATTCGCATATAGTGTGCTAAAGGTCTTATAATTTTACATGGAAGAAATTTGTGTTTAGATTGATTTTAGTCCAAAACTTATATAATTATTTTTTTTAGAGAGAAACAACTTATATAAATTTATGTTACTTTTGAGGGTGTAAATTAAAACAATTTAGGAAGTTCATAGTTTTAATAAAACTTTTTAATATTTACAGATTAGTTTTGAACCACCCTAAATTATATAGGGAATTATGTAATTTCCTTAGTTTTTAATAAATGACAGTCACTTGTGAAAGAAGAATGTAGTCACTTCCTATAGAGAGAAATAGCTTCCTATTGAGAGAAATAACCATTCGATGCAATCATGGCTGATAAGACTAAACTTCTATTTTTGGGTAATAAACAAACTTAGGGGAATGAGATCATCTTAAACAATAGGGTAGAAAACCATGTCTATGATGAATTGGGTACATCCGGCATAGATGCATCACCATGCCTTGAACTTGAAGAGAGACTTCCGTTGTCATCATGTATAACCACATCATATGTTCCTTCAATTGAATTCCTTGAGTGGATTTGCATATCATCAATACTAGGAGAAGGTTCAAAAACGTTGGGACTTGCTACATGTACCCTTGATTCTTCTCTCTGAAATGTTTGTGGATCTTTCTTGTCAAAATGTTTTGCCATTTCAACCAATATGGACCAACAGGAGTTGGCAGGATTGTTGTTGCTCAAGGTAGACCAATGTGAGTAAAAGAAGTTAAAAACATAAACCAAGAGTGAGACCACGGAAGCGATTCCTGCGATGAGGAAGAGGCCCCTGAAGTTGTCCACACCAAGACTAGGACCATGTGAAGAGATTGTGGCACTTTGATCTTCACAAGTAGTTTGACTTCCAAAGTACTTCCGCTCAATAGCTCCAATTTTATCTGTATCTTGAGTGACATTCAAGATTGCCCTCGAAATGTGAGGGACTAAAGGGGATCCTTGTCGGAAGGCCTGAAGAAACATGTTACAAAATTATAGCATGCTTTTAAAATAATGCTATGGCATTCTTAAAATTAAAAGAATAATTTGAGGTGGTTTGTTTGTTTGTTTTTTTTTTGAGAGAGAGAGAGAGAGACTCACAAAGCCAAATCCATCAGTTTTGTAGGTGGGTCCAACCATAGTATACCTAGAACAATACTTTGCAAGGAAGATCTTGATATAGGGGATTTCATCAAAAATAGCTGCAACCCCACCATTGTGGGTTCCTTTTGACAATGCTTCATGATACTCCTCAGGGGTCGAATATGGCTTCAACTGGGATTCGTGGAAATCTAATTGTTTAATCACTTCCAAATCGTAAGCGAAGTCTCTGAGATCATCCAGCCACCTTTTCACCGCCCTCTCAGTTCGCTGCTTCTCCTCTGCATCTTCTAGTGCTGCCTTAATTTCTGGCAATGTATTTTTCCACTTCTCCAGCTCCTTTTTAACTTCCTTTGGATGTGCATAGTTCAACAGCTCTGTAGACAATTTCTCAAGCACTGCTTGAATGAAGGCAGAAAGAATGGCCTCTGCCATATAGCCAATGTTTTCTTTGATAGAAAGGGAATGAAAGAATGAGGGAATTATGCAAAGATAACCAAGCAGTCAAAGCAGAAGTTGTTGGTTTCTTCTGTGAAACCTTGCTCGGTTTCAAAAGTTTTTATTGCAACAATTCAAATTGGTTTTTGAGGAGCATAGGCTATTTGTGGAGTAAATGGATTATTGCATAAATGTTTCTGCTTTGTATTGTGCATGCTCTTTGTTTGTCACCATTATCCACCCACCAATAAATATTAAATAATAATTAGAAGAAAAACACTTGTTTCTTGCAAAACACGGTTTAGAATTCTTTATCACTAATTATTCTATGCTCATTAATTCGTGATAATTTCTCAGTTATCATTATCATTATCATTATTATTATTATTATTATTATTATTATTACTTTGGCAAGAAGAAAAGTCTAAGAGAAAACTTCTATCTATTTGAGAAAAACAAAAATACCAATTAAATTCTCAAACACAATTAAATGTCTTGTCCCTCTAAGATATGGGGGTGGTGTTAGCTTTGGTTTAGGATTTAAATGAAACCCTGAGCTAGTAATTAATATATATATATATATATATGTTTGTTTTAACCCTTTAAAATAAAAATTTGAACATCTTGAGTCCCTAAATCTAAATCTTAAGTCCAAGTCGAATTAAAATAAACTTGAATACGATCCCCTTAACAATATATTCTTGCAAATAAAGTTACAATTAATTAAATTTTTTGATCAAATCTACAAGTGGAGTGGCTGAATTTGAATGTGTTTTTAATTTGTTATTTGTTAATTAAGTGGGGATTAAGGCATGTGCCACTCAGTCAATTAATAGTTAGTAAATGTTAATAGTAAAAGACAATTAAACAATTAGAGAAGGGATGATTCTAAAAAAAATTAAAAATTAAACAAAGGACGTGGTACCGGGAAATGATTGAGTGAAAACAAAAACAAATGTTAACTCAACAAAATTTTTCTTAAAAGAATTACAAAGATCAATAGTTGTCAAAGTTGATTTGAATGGTTAAATAAAGTTTCAATTCATTTATATTTTTGATCAAATCCATGAGTGGAGTGGCTGAATTTGAATGTGTTTTCTAATTTGTTATATGTTAAGTGAGGATTAAGGCATGGGCCAGTTAGTTAATCAGTAATTGATAAAAATATTTTAAGCAATAATAATTAAAGTTCACTTAATAGCAATAATTAATATGTTTATTGTATTTTTTTTTTTTAATATGAGATAGAAATCTGATTCTAACTTAATTTAAGTATATATGTGTATGAAACTCTCTTCTAAAGACTTGAAGCCCGGCTTTTGCCCTCCACAAGAACTTGTATTTATGAAGTGACTATTATGTTAAGGGTGTGCAGTGATATTGTATTTAGAGCAATAGATTATTTCTAGTATTTAATCTTAGCAATCATAATTAGTATGTTAATTATATGAAGAAACAATATACCAAAAGAACTTATAGTTTATCTTTTATTATCTTTTTAGTACTATGGACAAGTTTGTAATAAAATCACGTAGACCACAAAATTCATCTCTTACTCAAGGTTCATCTTCTTATTAACCCCATAGAAAAAAAAAATCCTAGAGCTGGGTGTAGATGCATTATTGCATAAATATTTCTGCTTTCGATTGTGCATGCTCTTTGTTTGCCACCATTATCCGTCCTCCAAAAAATCATAATTAGAAGAAAAATAAGAAGCCTGCAGTGTCTTTCTTATTCATAACACGTTTTTAGAATTAATTCTTAATTCATAAAAAAAAAAACACGTTTTTAGAATTCTTTGTCACTAATCCTTCCATTCTTGTACGTCATTATTTTTTGGCAAGAAGATAAGTCAAAGAGGAAACTTGTACCTTTATCTATCTGTAGAAAAGTAAATGCAAATCTTATGGGAAAAAGAAGGACCAATCAAATTTTCAAATGCTAATGTCTTGTCCTTTGAAAGTTCTAAGATATTAAAAGAAAAAGAAAAAAATGATCCGTGCAAATCTAGATAATGGAAAATGTCAATATTTTGTTGCCAGACAAAATGATGGTGGAGTATGGGCCAATCAGTTAATCGGTAGTTAGTAAATGTTAATACTAAAAGAGAGTTAAACAATTAGACAAAATCCCATTCTGGGGGGTTCTTCTTCAAGAGTTGAGCTAGGTAGTTTTTGTACTTGGAAATCTTTGGTATGAAATTAGACATATAATTAACAATTCCAAGAAACTGTTGTATCTGTTTGGCAGTAGAAAGCTTGTTTGGAAACTCTTTAAGAGATGTAGCAATATGTGGCTGTAGAGTATACTTTCCATCTGAAATAGTCATCCCCAAAAACTCTATTGATGTTTGCCCAATGACCATTTTTTTTCTCTGAAAGCATAATTCCTTGAGATTTCACTAAATTATAAAATTCAGCGAGCAATTTTTCATGAGATTCTGCATCTTTGGAGAAGAGAAGAATATCATCTACATAGATCAATGCATTTGCCAAGAGAGGTTGAAACAAGGTCACCATTGCTTTTTGGAACTGAGATGGAGCATTTTTTAGTCCAAAGGGCATAACTGTCCACTAGTAATGATGATCTGGGATACAAAATGCTGTTTTGTATCTGTCTTCCGGATGAATTCCTAACTGTCAAAATCCTGCTTTAAGATCAAACTTCGAGAACACTTTTGCATTTGAAAGATGCTGGAAAAGAGCACTTTTGTTTGGCAAAGGAAACTTATCATCTGCTAGAAAATGATTGAGATCTTGGTAGTTGATTACCAATCTGAGTTTTCCTCGGATTTACTCAGCATGCTTGTTAACATAAAAGGCTTCACAAGCCCACGGGGAAGAAGTGGGTTCAATGAGTCCTTTAGTGAGGAGTGTGGAGATCTCTATTTTGGCTAGAGCCAAATGTTCTGGATTCATTCCTCTGTGGCTAGCTTGAAATGATGGGAACCTGAGCTTTGCGGCCAAGTTCTATCACAAACCTTGCTTGTGCGGACCTTTGAGGTCCTATAATGGCCTGCACTTCTTCATTCTTCATTAAATCTAATGCTGGATTTCATTTCAACAGTGAATGACTTAGAAAATGGAAATTTACTGGCAATATTCAATAACAAGGACAACAAAAATAACTAACAAAACCATGATAATAAACATTATTATAACATGTTGGAACTATATATGTTGTGCACCACCATGTTTGAATATGATCAACAGTCTCTCTATCCATGGAGAGGTCATGAAGCTTATCACTGCTACAAAACTGATACTTTACAATATGTCAGGAATTGTTTGTAAAATGGTGAAGGTGCAAAATCAAAAAGCTCATATTAATTTTCAACTTAAACTGAACCAGACTGCACATTCAGAAGTTTGTTAGTATGTAGAGAAACAAAATTCCCCTAAATATTGGAAGTGCGTTTGAATGTGCTTTGCTGATCACTTATTTCCATTGACAAGATCCTAATATTAAGAATGTTATTAATATGTTACACTTTGGCCTTGTAGGCCACACTATCCTAGTATACTATATAATGTAGCACTTCTCCTTGCATTTTGGATGAATCATCGTCATGTTATTCCGAAACAAAGTTTTAACGTACCTGCAGACGCAGCAGCAATGATATCATCCCCAGAATCCTTTGTGAAGAAAGCGAGTCTTGTGCGATAGTTATCATTCACTGCATAAAAGTCAGAGAGAGCCATGGACATGTACCTCTCTCCTATTCTTCCCACTTGGGACTTCAAATCAAGAACTACGCCTATTGGAATCACCTCCTTTGCCATCAATGGCTCATGACCCCAGAGGCTGAGGCTGAGCAAGAGAAAGGATAGGAATTTAGAGAGGAGGCGCTTCTGCTTTGCCATTTGCAAATTGTTAGCTAGAGGGGACTACACGTTAGCTGTTTAGTTTTAGGCAGCTGACATTTGACATTTTGGTTGCCTCAGATCACTATTGCCAGAGGGACACATCACACACGAGTCAAATAAGTACAGTTGGTCCTCCCACAAGAATTTTAATAACTGTCAAATTCCAATCTTCAATCTGAAATTGTCAATGCCTCAACAGCCCTTGCATCCATTTAATTAGTATTATTATTAGTCTTTGTTTTTTTTTTGGATGAGAAGATAGCTCAGATCATCTTATTGAATTCATTGAAAAGTATTTATATCTCTATTCACAAGACTAGTAATTGAGGGTGGGCACTGGGCATACCTCCATCCTTGTTGGGGGATCACAGTTCAACTCTTTGTGACTGTTTTAAAATCAGGCCTGCGGGGTGCAATGTTGAATACTATAAAATATTTGAGTGTCTCCTTTATCACTAATTGGTTTTAAGGAAAAGTGGCACAGTTCACAGTCTGACCATCCGCACTGTATCTTGAGAAATAGAAAAAGAATCCACTGCTAAAGCTCTGGCGGAAAGCTTAAATTTAGAATCCTAGCCCCCAAAAAAGAAATATTTGAGAAAATTCTGACCTCAACAAATTTCCAAACTGGGAAAAATCATACTGAAGGAAGGTCCTCCACCAGGGGAATACGTACACTTCCAGCACTCTCAATGTAGCAGCAAGGACAGCTCGCATTTTGCCAGTATTTCCCACTGGAACAGCTTTGCATTCGCGGGGATGATGTTACACGAGCTTACAAATGAAAGTTCAAACTTTGGGTGAAAATAAAAAGCTTAGTCCCCTATTAGATTTCTCCATATATATGAAGCATTTCGAGGAACACCAACTTACAACAGGGAGCAGAGCAGGGAGGAAAAAAAACAAATTTCGTCTCAGCCGAAGCGAGCTAGACCCCTTATTATTTGGTTAATGAATAGAAAACTACAATAGACAAGTGGTCTCAACTCATTTATTAACTCTCAATTCTGAAGGCTTAGTAATGAGTTTATTTGTTAAGCTTATATCAAGCTTATTACCAAGCCCATAAATGCGCTTAAGCTTGGCTTGATTTGTATCAAGCATTATTGTTTACTAGTCGCAGACCCACGCGATGCGTGAGAATAGATAATTTTATTTTAGTTATGGTATAATATATAATTTGTTCTATAAATTTTGTAGAAAATAATTTGTTCTCCCAAAAACTTGAACAATTTCTAAAATTATTTTTCATCGATCTATCTCAAAAAATATATCATCATTTTATTATTTGGATTTATTTGATTGATATTATTCATTTTTTAGGCAGTCTATATTTTGATAAATTATGTTATCGTGCGTTATATTTTCCTAATTTGTTTTTCCTGTACAACTAAACTGTTCGAGTTTCCTTCTCAAAAAAAAAAAAAAAAAAAAAAAAAAACTGTTCGAGTTTCAAATATATTATTCAAAATTTTCATTCTCTTAAAAGAAATCATTATATTTATAATTTTTCTTATTGTAGGAGTAACTTCGAACTATTTATTGAGTTTTGTTTACTAATATAAATACATGAGATTGAAACTGCATATTTCTTAGACATTCCTAGAAGACTATACCATATTATAAATTTAATATTTAAAATAATATGTAGGAAAAAAGTAGACTTTATATCTAAAATTGAACACTTCACCTATGGAAATGAAAGAAAATAATCTATATAAAAACATAAAGAAAACATGATTTTTTTTTTACTACATATACTTTTATTTATTAAGATTTAATTGCCTTTAATTGGATCTTCATATCACATTTTTGTTACTATGCTCCTGTTGAGCCTTCTCATCTATCACATCATTGGTCACATCATTATTCTTTTTATTATTTATTTTTTACTTTTAATTTTTTGACAATATTAAATATATTGGCTTTACAAATTTATCTTAGGCAATTTTACTTTATATATTCGTTTACTTTAATTTTGATGTTATAACTAAATAATAAATCAATGAAAAGTTAAAATTAAAATATTGTCTATACATATTCATCTTGGGCGGTTTAATTTTAATAGTTGATAGACACATTTAAATACATAGCCAACATTGTATTTTGATATAAATTCATAATCTCACTTCCAAAATAACTAAGTATTATGTCAAAAAAAAAAAAAAAAAAAGCTAAAAGAGGGAGAGAGAAGACTTGTGACAAAAAACTAAAAAAATCAAACACACTACCAAATCGTATTAACCCAAAATAGTATTATATACAAAAATACAATGATTCATAAAAAAGAATAAATAATATATATGTATATATATATATATATATATAGAGAGAGAGAGAGAGAGAGAGAGAGAAATCACCTTTTTTGAGAGAGAAATAGAAAATAAAATGAGAAAAAGAAGTATCAAAATAAATAAAAAAAGTCATAAGTTAAACACCAAATTATTCAAGCCATGATATATAATAGAATAACATTATATTCTTGTAAACTATATTTATATGCAATAGAATAACATTTAACAATCATAGAAAAGAAAAAAAAAAAAAAAAAAAGATAATAACTTAAAAACACAAAACCAAATTGCAACCCTAAAATTTTAAAGAAGTCATAAATACATCAATCTAAAGTGGAGATACAAAAAAAAAAATTCACACAAAAATAAAACATGAGAGAGAGAGAGAGAGAGAGAGAGAGAGAGAGAGAGAGAGTAATAACCTTTTTCATGTGAGAAAATATGTATAGAATAGGAGAGAAAATGTCATTATTATAGTAATAGAATGAGGATAAGAATAGTCAAAATAAAAAGAAGACAAAGAGATAAATGAAGAGTGACATTAAGGTTGAGAGTAATGGAGAGATGAAAAGGTAAAAGGGAAGTTATGGTTGGAAGTAGTGGAGAGAAATGGGAAATAGGTAGATGATGTGGCCTCAGATGTGGCTCAACGAGAGCATAGCAACAATAAATGCTACATTTCAGCTTTTAGATATATATAGATATAGATGAGCCTATTCACAAACAAAATTTATGCTAGGGCTCAACTTATTTATTAAACAAGTCTAAAACTAAGGCTCAAGCTTGGCCTGTTTATAAATAAACATACATGAATAAGATTTTTATCAAATTAAGCCCAAATTGTTTATGAATGACTTGGTCTATTTACAGCCTTAGCTAAGAATAAACTTTTATTATATAAAACACGATTTAGTATATAATTGTCGAGGAATAATTTATGAAACAAACTTAGGGGAATGAGTTCATCTTAAACATTTGGATAGAAAACCATGTCTATGATGAATTAGGTACATCTTGCATAGATGCATCACTATGCCTTGAACTTGAAGAAAGACTTCCATTGTCATCGTGTATTATTACATCATTTGTTCCTTCAATGGAATTCCTTGAGTGGTTCTGCATATCATCAATACTAGGTGAAGGTTGAAAAACGTCAGGACTTCCCACATCATGTACCCTTGATTCTTCTCTCTTAAAATGATGTGAAGAGAGATCTTTTTGGTCAAAATGTTTTGCCATTTCAACTAATTTGGACCAGAAAGAGGTTGCAGTATTTTTGTCACTCAAAGCAGGCCAATGTGAGAAAAAGAATTTAATTACATAAACCAAGAGTGAGACCATGGAAGTGATTCCCGCGATGAGGAAGAGGCCCCCAAAGCTGTCCACTCCAAGACTAGGACTATGTGAAGAGATTGTTGTGCTTTGATCTTCACAGGTGGTTTGACTTGAAAAGTACTTTCGCTCAATTGGTCCAATTTTCTCTCGGTCTTGAGTGACATTCAAGATTGCCCTTGAAATATAAGGGACTAAAGGAGATCCTTGTTGGAAGGCCTAAAGTAAAATGTTACAAAATTATTCCAATTTGAATATATATATATATATAAAATAAAAAAAAATAAAAATAAAAAAAGGCTTGAACAATGCACTTTGATCAATAAAAGTCATTACTAAAAAAGTTTCTTGTTGGCCTTATGGCATTCTTGAAAGTAAGGGGTTTTTTTGGGAAGGAGAAAGAGAGACTCACAAAGCCAAATCCATCGGTTTTGTAGGTCGGTCCAACCATAGTATACCTAGAGCAAAACTTTGCAAGGAAGAGCTTGATATAAGGGATTTCACCAAAAATAGCTGCAACTCCACCATTGAGGATTCCTTTTGACAGTGCTTCATGATACTCCTCAGGTGTCTCATATGGCTTCAACTTGGACTCATCAAAATCTAACTGTTTCATTAGAAGCCCCTTAACAAATGAACCCCTTTGATATCCAACCAAATAACCTTTCCTTTTAATCTCTTTTACATCAACAAATGTAGGCTGCAATCTCTGTACTGTTAACATTGAGGTTAAGCTCGCTGTATAGCTTTGAGTCAGGATGAGTACCAAAAAAATCCATACGATGAGCACAAATCTTGACAAATTATTTACCACTCTCTCCCCTGGTACCATTAAACTACTATTAATATACGCTTGCATAAATAATATCCTTCTTTTGAACTAGAACAAACGAGAGAGAGAGAGAGACAATCTTTATATAGGGTTGTAGAAAATTTACTGTGAGCAAAGGCAAGTGTTGAGAAAGAGAACCATAAAATCAGGCCAAGTTGTTGCTTTGGAGGGCCTCTAAACTCAGTGTTTACACGGTGTTCAAGAACCCATATTACCAAACCTGTAAAGATAAATGCTACACTAGTTGTTATCCATAGATTCAAGCTTAGTGGCCTTAAGAAAATCCACAAGTTTTTGTTGTCATCATTTTTCACCAAAACCACCATCGACACGCCTGATTCTGAATAAGGCAAAGTGAAATCAACATACAAGGAGCGATTAGCTACAATTGTTGTGTCTCCAACAACTGCATCGTACCTCTGCATTTAGAGAGAAAGAGAGATAATTATCAATTTTATGGAATAAAAATACTTGGTCTCACTCTGTTGCATTTTATGTCCCACCAATTGTAGTTTGGCACATGATCTTTCTTTATTTAATTTACCAAAGTTAAAAAAATAAAGAAAGATACTTGACGATATTCTACAATTGATTGAGCGAAAAGTGGAACAACAAGAGTGAGACATTGTAATTTTATTCCAATTTATTGACTATTTAAAAAGTTAGATTAAGTAACTAATAAACAGCCACCTGAAGTCATTAGCAAGAAGAAAAACATTATAAAATAAAATTTAAAAAAAAAGGAAAAAAAGATGAAGAGAAAAATACAACCCACCTGAGTTTTAATTTGGTAAAGAAGTTCATCATATGTGCCATTACTCTGCCTATGTTTATTCACGTAGGGAATAAACTCATGAGAAAGGGGAAAGGGTAATGCATCTTGTACAGCATGGAACACATCAATGACGAACCCTGATATGCTAGGCTTATCATCAGTTGAAGAATGCCATTCCACCTTCAGGAATTCTTCAAAACCATTTCTTATTGGAACCCCAATCTTTAACTTTGTTGGTTGGTCTGTTGTGTATCCTGGCCAAATCGGTTGTTTAAGTTTGTCCTTTGAAGTTGAGTATGCCTCTACACTATTGTCATTCAAATCTAGTGAAAATCCTCTGTTTCCCGTCCAATATCCAATAATCCTCTCGGTTCTTCCTATTATATTGAATAGTTCAAAGGCTGAAGACTCCAACTGCCCCTTAACCAAGTGAAAATTCCCGCTTAGGCCTTGAAATTTAGTAGTAAGAATTGTATTGTGAAGCTTTGTACCTATTTCCAAAATGCCTAAAGCTGCCAGATCAACATTGCTGTTGCTAGCATTTTGCTTCAAGAAGCTAGAATGCACTATGCCAGCCTTTTCCACTGCCATAGCCAATGCCCAAACTGTATCATATGCCCATAATCCAAAGAGGTTTAAGCTAGTAGTAGTCTTGCTCCTTGTTTTGATTGAGGTTAAATTTCTCTTCCATTTTCTTTCAAAATCTTTAAGTTTTTTTGAAGGGAGTAAGTATGGCCTTATTCCTACTACACCTTGCATTGAGTCCATGACCTTTGAGCCCATAGGATCTAGCAAAGATGATAATCCTTGTGTGATGATCCATGCATATCCTTCGCTCATCATTTCTGCATTCTTTGCAAGTACAAAGAGCTTGGAGCCAAGTGAAGCAGTCATGTGCACAAGAAATATTCTTGTACGATTTGCCTTTAACTTGTTAAGCTCTTCACTGATTTCAGTATTATTAGAAGATGGAGGAATGACACTTCTGTAAGGTACCCGTGTGCCAATCTCTTGTAACGCGTCCATTAAATAGGGAATTAAACCATTGCCATACTCTGTGTCTTCATAGATAGGGACAATTTCCCACCAACCAAAGGCCTTAACAATGTCTACTATGGCTTTAACCTGTGCAGACTCATCTTGAGTTGTTCGTATGAAAAATGGGTTTTGGGATGGAGAAAGAAAGGGACTTGTGGCTGAAAAGGAAATTATGGGAACCTGAGATATGCGGCAAAGTTCTATCACAAACCTTGCTTGTGCTGACCTTTGAGGTCCTATAATAGCCTGAACTTCTTCATTCTTTATTAAATCCAATGCTGAATAACATTTCAACAATGAAATGAATGATTTAGAAAATGGAAAATTTACTGGCAATTTTCAATAACGAGGACAACAAAAACAATTATAGCAACAACATACAATTATTTGAAAGATTTTCAAAAGATGATGGAAAATGTTTGTTAGAATATAAGCCCAATTAGATCCAAGAGTCCATTATACTATCTATGTAGTTTATACTTTGTGCTTCATACTACTGTAATTATGTACTTTTGTATTTCTATGCGCCTAAATAAAGGTAATCTTTGTACGGTTTTACAAACAATCCATTGTGCAAAATTCAATCTTTTCAATGATAACATGTCGGAACATCAACATGCCAAGAATTGTTTGTAAAAAGGTGAGGATGCAAATTCAAAAGGCTGGGGTCAATTCTGAACTTAAAACGAGCCAGATTGCACGTTTAGAAGTTTGTTAGTACGTAGAGGAGCAAAATTCCCCTGAATTCCTGAATGTGCTTTGTTGGTGGCTTATTTGCTAAAAATACTGTAGAAAAATGGAGAGTGATTTTTTGGTGCTCGTCAAACGCACGGTATAAAGACTAGGATCTGCAGCAATTCTGAAGTTCCTGGTGCAAAGTATGTTTCCCTTCACAAGATCCTAATATTAAACATCTAATAATTATGCAAAACTTATTACCTTTTTTTTTCTTCATTTTTTTAAAGTAATTATACTTTTAATCTCAAAATTTGGAATTATTTTCATTTTGGTCCATCAAATTTGATTCTGCATTCTAAATGGTCATTTCGTCCATGTCCATGATTAATATGATTAAGAAATTATATTGTTTTACTGGCACTTAATGGTTGGATAAGTTACAGAGCTGGTCATGAAAAGATGAATTTGATAATTTGATAATAATTATCACACTTCCCCTCACATGTGAGCTCAGACTCCCCCTTAAAAAGTGTTAGGACATATGTGATTCACTTGTTAGGAACATATGTCACTATTTTATGTAATTGGCTAATCTTTTGACAAAATGCACTTTACTTGTATTTGAGTAGATTTAGGATGTGTTTAATACTTCAAGAAACAATGTTTCAAGTTCAAGTGTTAAACCCATGCATGTCTGTCCAAGATTCAAGTGTGAAAAGTGATGTTCATTAAAGCTCGACAGCTAGCAATCTATCGAGCCTTGAAGAGCTGTTCCAGTCCGTGGCTCGACAGCAGCTCGACAGATAGAGGGTATCTGTCGAGGTTTATGAAACTCAGAATTTCTGATCTGTTTTTCATCCAATCCGTGATTGTATGTTTGGGCTTTCTTTTCTCACAACCCTAGACATATAAAATGATTATTTTAAGGGCTGTGAAAGGTGACACAAGTTGCACAAGTGTTGAGAAAAGTTTGTTCAAGCAAATTGTGACTGAAGGTAGAATTTGCCCTAGTTCATCTTTCTTGTGAAGAAGCTGCTGTATTTGTGCACCGTAGGGTTTTGTAACCAAGGAGCTTCTCGATCTTCATCGTGTGATGAACTGAAAAACTTTGCAGCCAACAACCTTCTCTAATTGGTGATTGAAGTCGCGTACTCGGATCTGCGCAATTGGTTAGTCACGTACTGGGAGCCGTGCATTGAAAAGGAGAGATTGTCACTACAGAATAAGTCCAATTGGGTATTGGGGTAAGGGTTCAACTGTAGGTTGGTATAAGGTACTAGGATTCCTTTAGTTGTAACTGCTTGTTTTGATAATAGTGGATTCTCGAGAGTGGTGACCTTAAATTCACCCGGTGGGGTTTTACCTCAGTGGTTTTCCCCATTCGTAAACAAATCACCTGTGTCAAATTTAATTTCCGCTGCATTTAGTTATTTGGTGATTTCTTTGTGCTACCACACTCATTGCATGTAATTGAACCTAATTAATTCACTTGGCTAATTAATTGGTTAATTTATCACAAGGGGTCAATACATTCTTGGCCTATCAAAAAGTGTAGTCCAGCACGTGAGATTTTTTACATTTAAAATTAGAGAGTAAAGACAATGATAGAACTCAGAAACTCATTCTAATACCATAATAAATTATCAATCGTTCCAAAAGTTCAAGCTATAAGGGAAAATAATGAATATAATCATAATTCTAACATGAATGATCATTTTGAAAATATAATCAAACTTGGTAGACCACAATGAGAATTCTCAAACTTAAGGAACCAAAATAAAAACAACAACCTTTAAAGGTCAAAAGTATAATTCAGTCCTTTATTATTATTTTTTTTTTTGGGGGGGAAAAACTAATATCTTAATTTTTGTACTTTTTTTCTCTTCTAGTGGGAGCCTTATACAAGTCTTAATTAAGTTGCTTAGACCTATAACAAGCTTGAGCATGTGAGCATGTCATTAGTTACATGTGTAGAACATTTAGAAACGTACCTGCAGATGCTGCAGCAATGATATCATTCCCAGAATCCTTTGTGAGGAGAGACAGTCTTGTGCTATAGTTATCATTCACAGCATAGAAGTCTGAGAGCGCCATGGACATGTAGCTCTCTGCCACTCTTCCAACTGGGGACTTCAAATCAAGAACAACTCCTATTGGTATGACCTCCTTTGCCATCACCAAAGGCGAATGACCCCAGAGGCTGAGGCTGAGGCTGAGCAAGAGAAAGGATAGGAATTTAGAGAGGAGGGGCTTCTGGTTTGCCATTGTCAAACCTTTGCAAATTGGTAGCTAGAGGGGACTACTCTACACTTCTTATTTGCCATTGTCAATGTCGACTGTTACTTGTTTGAAAATTCGACTGACTGTTGAAGTTTGGGGCAGCTGACCGTTGACTGCTTTACGTGGCCCTTTTTAATGGAAAAATATTTATTCACATGCGCTCGTTCACACGCAATATTTTACACAAATATCAGTAATTGATGCAGGAATATTCATATTTTAAAAATGTTGACATTTTAACTCGTGAAAGATTACGTGAAAAATGAGACGTAAAATAATAGATATATATGTAAATATCTGAGAAACTAGGCCAAAACTTGGGTCCATTGCGTTAAATGCGCTTGACTTGTTGTGATGATGGCATTTGGCACCATTAGAACAAGTCTGGATCCAAGCTAAGTCCGAGAAGGGCAAAAGTTTGGTTGCCTCAAGTTGCTCTGGTCAAGCAAATTACGTACACATAAGTTCAACAAGAACAGTTGCCCCCACAAGGATTTGAAATAACCGTCAAATTCCAATATACACTCTGAATTTGTCAATGGACCTTGAATCCATTTGGTTGATCATTTGCATCATTATTTTAAACATGTGATCCTTTATCAATTTGCATCTCTTTTCATTGTTCTTTTAGATGAGCTAGTTAATTTCTACCAAAAAAAGAAAAAAAAAAAACCGATAGTTAATTAAAAATAGAAAAATCAGATTAGTTATACATTTCGAGCTCAACATGTTTGCATCATATTTCAAAATGGTCCCTTACTTTTCAATTTTTTCAATTTAGTCTATAAGTTTTTAAATGTGTGTCAAAAGCGTCCTTGCTGTCAACTAGTAAATGGAAAATTATAGGGTGGCAAACAGAAACACTAAAATCAAGTGTTAATACTGACATGGAGTCCAAGTGATAGTTTTAAATATATATATATATCAACTACTGTAAAAAGATCACGTGCTACGTGCATGAGGAGCCAAATTTGGGAATTTCCCATTTGAAATCCTAGCCAATAGCAGCTTATGATTTTAAAAAAAAATAATGTTAAATTGCCGCATGGGCTCTATGTCAGCATAAGTGCTTGATTTTTTAGTGTTTCCAATTTTCATATCATACCTTTTCATCCACAGATGACTTCGTGGCCTTTTTAATTTTTAACACACGTTTAGATTAAGAATTAAAACTAAATTCAAACATTTGAAAGGTTACGGGAATATTTTAAAACATGGGGCAAGACGTTGACATCCAAATATGTAATTAAACCAAAAAAAAAAAAAAAAAACCTAGTTAATTAGTTCAACTTGCATTGTTAAATAGAGAATATTAGACTTAATCCTTACTAAGAATATGATTTTACTAATGTTCTAAGATTGAATAATTTAACAGTTAATAGTTAACATTTAGGTAATTTGTTCTAAGAAGAGAGAACAACACACTATTTCTTAATTGATACAAATGTAGAGTATCAACGTTTTCTTTTGTCAAATTTATTCTTTGACTTTAATTTCTTTTAACATAATACATCATTATTGGTAAATTTTTAACTTACTTTTATAAAAGGTAAAATATTACAATTCTCGATCTGATCCTATGATCCTATCCGTGAAACCCTCTCACCAATCATATATAGTATCTTAATTTTAACAACTATGTTTGTGACGCATACGGAAAAGTGAAAGACATTGAATCTCGTTCTAGGTAGAATCCACTAGAAATAAAGAAACGTCATTTTATTAAAACCTATAGTGTCTAGACTATAATGATTGCTCTTATTATCAAACTAAGATACTAATAAGTTTTTGTTGTAGACAAATTGAGATTCGAACTTCAGTTCTCTTATTCAACGATAAAAGACTTTACTAGTTGATCAGCTAAATGAAACCCAAAAATTGCAAATATATTTAAAGGCTTAAAAAAACCTATATTACAAATTTACAAGTAAAAAATATTCATAATAGCAAATCCTAATTGACATAATACCATAATAGGACTCTAATTTAACTAGAAAGAAGTCTTAAAATCAAGGAAACTAAAAATCATAAACCCTAAAAGTAGAAAAATTACATGGAAATATATAAAAAATTAACAAATGGTAAAAATAGACCCATACATTCTATCCTACATCACTTTGACTTTGAACAAAGAGTTTTGTTGTGTATAACTACATCATCTGTTACTTCAATGGAATCCCTTAAGTCTGATTCAGAAACATTTTGACTTGCTACAACAGGTACCCTTGATTCTTCTTCCTTAAAGGCATGTGAAGAGAAATCTTTCTAGTCAAAATGTTTTGCTATTTTAACTAATTTGGACCAACAAGAGTTGGCAGAATCGTCGCCATTCAAAATATGCCAATGCGAGTAAAAGAACTTAAAGACATAAACCAAGAGTGAGACCACAGAAGAGATTCCAGCGATGACGAAGAGACCCCCGAAGTTGTCCACACCAAGACTAGGACTATATGAAGAGATTGTGTTGCTTTGATCTTCACAGGTTTTACTTGAAAAGTACTTTTGTTCAATAGCTCCAATTTTGTCGCTATCTTGAGTGACATTCAAGATTGCCCTCGAAATGTAAGGGACTAAAGGAGATCCTTGTCGAAAGGCCTGAAAAAACATATTACAAAATTATAGAATTTCGGGGGTGGGGGAAATAGAATGCCCTTGATCAATAGGTTAAATATTCTCTTATACACTCATTTTTAGATGCACTTTTTTACACAATATTCACAATGACATGCCCTAATGTACACTTTTTAAAAGGTGAAAAGGTAACATACACATTTAAAACTAGAAAAATGAATGTAAAAAGTAGATGTGAAATAACGAAAAATTAAGGAGATTGTCTATTACTCACATAGAGAGACTTTGAAATCATCACGATTTCCTGTGTTTTTGAAAAGTGTGTGTACTATGTGTGCATTAAGTGATATGCACTAGATATTTCCCAAAAAATAAATATTAAAAGTGGAAGTAACGAGTGTGGGAGAATCATTACCCTAAAAGAATGATAGAGGTGGATTTTTTTTTTTTTTTTTTTGTTTTTGTTTTTGTTTTTGTTTTTGTTTTGTTGAGAGAGAGAGATACTCACAAAACCAAATCCATCTGTTTTATAGGTGGGTCCAACCATAGTATACATAGAGCAAAACTTTGCAAGGAAGAGCTTGATATAGGAGATTTCATCAAAAATTGCGGCAACCCCACCATTGTGGGTTCCTTTTGACAATGCTTCATGATACTCCTCAAGGGTCACATATGGCTTCAACTTGGATTCATTGAAATCTAATTGTTTTATTAGAAGGCCCTTAACAAAGGAATCCTTTTGATATCCAACAAAATAACCATTCTTTTTAATCTCTTTTATGTCAATAAATGTATGCTACAATCTCTGTACTGTTAATATCAAGGTTAGGTTTACAGTATAACTTTGAGTTAGAATGAGTACCACAAAATCCATATAACCAGCACAAATCTTGACCAATTATTTACCACGTTTTTTCCTGCAGGTATCATTCAATTGTTATTACTATACACATGCATAAAGAATATCCACGTTTTAAATTGAATCGAATTAGAAAGAGAATAAAATGTTGGGAAATATAAACAAAACTAATGTAGTTTTCTTGTAAAATACATAATCCTCTTGAGATTTTGAGTGTAACACATAACCTCTTGTGGTATTTGGATGTAACAATAAACCCCTTGAGGTTTTTGAGTGTAACTCAAAACCCTCATTTGGTATTGTTTTATGTGAAAATGAATATCTAAATATGGATATGTGTTATCATATGAGCAACTCAACATTTATTTTCATGGATGTTTAACAATATAATTAGCAACTGGCAAGATGGTAAGTTATTATTAATAAATGAAAACGTGATGTCAATAATGAATCCAAATGAGAACCTATTGAAAATTTGTCAACTTAACTATTGTGAAATTGTTGTATTTGTAGTATTGCTCCAAGATTTTTTGAAACAAAAAGAAAAACATATCTACTGGCATTTCATAACATTCCTATAGTTGTTGCAGTAATGACTCCATCCCCAGAATCGTTTGTGAAGAGAGCAAGTCTTGTGTAATAGTCATAATTCATAGCATAAAAGTCATTGAGTGCCATGGACATGTAGCTATTTGCCACTCTTCCCACTGGAGACTTCAAATCAAGAACTACACCAACTGGTATCACCTCCTTTGCCATTAACAAAGGCTCATGACTCCAGAGGCAAAGGCTAAGCAATAGAAAGGATAAGAAAGTGAGGAGATGCTTTTTGGTTTGCCATTGTCAAGAAGCATCATACAAGAAAAAAAAATCAAGAAAAAATCCATTCCACAACCTTCTTAACTAGAAAGAGGGGGCGACGCAATATTGATAGAAGCTTCTGTTTGATTCTCTTGACAATGAAATTGAGAAGATTGCGAAAGAAATCTTTAAACTCGCATTAGCACCTAGTTACTATTTTTTTTCCTCGCTGAGAAGCATCTAGTTACTATTAATTGTTTGAAAATGCTGTCTTATTAAAAGACAGAAGGCTAGCTTTAGACCGACGTTAGAGTTTTTGGGGAGGTGACAGTTGACTTACTTCACTAATTGGCTTTACTCTAAGAATTTTCTCTGTCTTCATTCATCACTCAAGAGTCCAACATGTAAAATTGGCCCCTCAAGTATTTGTGTTACAACTTACAATAACGCTGATAATGCTAGTATTACGAAGAAAATGGGCAAATTCCCTTTTCGCACAAATTTGTTGCCCTCTTTCTCAAATGAATTAGGGAAATGCTCCTCTTTTAAAACTCGATTTTCTCAAAATCGAGTTTTAAAAAAAAAAAAATTCTGGAGCCCTATAGTGGCGTTTTAAGGAGCCTATAGTGACGTTTTAAGGACCTATAGTGGCGTTTTGAAACTCGAGCTCCATGAACTCGAGTTCCATGCAAGTTTTTTTTTTTCCTTTTTACCTATAACTCGAGTACATGGAGATTGAGTTCTAAAACGCCACTATAGGCTCTTTAAAACGTCACTATATGCTCCTTAAAACACCACTATAGGGCTTAACTCGATTTTGAGAAAATTGAGTTTCAAAAGAGAGGCATTTCCCTAATTAGTTTGGGAAAAGGGGTAAAATGTTGGATTGTTTGATAGAAAGGGGCAACGGCCAATTTTGTCCCTAGTATTACATATTTTCACTCAAACTTTGTCACATGTATATCGGACTATGAGTGCTAAAGTAATAGTAGATCCATGTGAAAGTGATAAATAGCCCGTAAAAAAGTTGTATTTAATCTGTTTTCATATCCACATTTTTTGGGTATAAAAATCAAAATCAAAATTGAAAACAAACCTAAACAAGTTTTTCATTGGTGGATCCCAACATGACACCTCCCCACCCCCCCCCCCCCTCCCCCAATTTCTTAGTTGTTTTGAATTTAATTGTTATTGGAAAAGGTAACACAATTTTAATCTTATTGGACAAAATAAAAAGGTGTTTGAATTCAATTGGGAAACTTAATATATTGCATCTAAGGTACTATATCTAAGTTTTACTTTTTATTTTTTTTTAATATAAATCTTGAGTTCGAAGAAACCTAATGCAAAATTTTAAATTTCCCATGAGATTTAAAGCCTGGATTTAGGATCAGAAATCTTGGCTCTAATTCCATTTCATATGCCACCATTCTCCCTAAGGTGCAATATGACATAGGTCGATTGAGTCGGGCGAGTTGGCCTCTGGGTTGACTCGATCACACCTTTAGACTTTGTCTTTTTTGTCATGTACATAACATATATATTACTCTCTCCTTATAGGTATAAAGTATACTATAGCTCAAGACTCAAAACTCAATAAACAAAACCATTTTTCTTTCTTTAAGAAGATGATGAAGATTGTAGGGTGTTGCGCGTGGGTGTTTTTATAGCTGAAAAATCCCTTTATCATGTTTATGGTAGTGAAACGAGTTCTATGATTTTGAAGCTCCATATTGAATTAATTGAGTTTGTGTTGTGTGGGTGTGTTCTAAGTTCAAACTAAATATATACTACAATGATATAAGTTTTATAAACAACTAGTCGCAGAACCATGCTATGTGTAGGAATATATAATTATTTTGTAATATGGTATATGTAAGATTAATTCTCTAAAGTTTACTATATATAATTGAGAGCTCGAAAATGTGTTGAAAACACAAGAGCTGTTTAGACCCCCAAATTAAAGTTACGGCTCGATAGATTTTACACTAACTTAATACTAAGTGCAGAATAGTGTAAATGCAAGCGGATAAACAAACAAGCTACTCTAATTCATATTAAAAGCAACACAGCAGTAAAATGGAAATATAAAAGAGTAGGGAAGAAAGATGCAAACACAAGATAACACGCCGATGTGTTATCGAAGAGGAAACCGAAGTACTCGGCGTAAAACCTCTCCGCCGCCCTCCAAGTGGTAATCGATTCACTAGACAATCAGTTGGGATACATGGGTTAGCAAGAGACCCTCCAAGCCTAATCTACCTAATGTATCTAAGCCCTCCAAGCTCCTACTCCAACAAGGCTTCTCTAAACCGTGTCTTGTCTAGCTCTCCAGATCCTACAACAAGCTCCATGTTGCATCTGCCATCTTTGGCTTCTTCCAATGCTTCCCATCAACACCAAAAACACTCACTACACTCTGAAAAGGTGTGGATTGTGTTTGGGTATAAATCTCCTCTCAAGGTATGATAATGGGAGAGGGAAGGAGAAGAGGCTACAATGATTTCTCACTAAGGATGAGTAGCTCTCTTTCTAAAAGATGAGTGTGTGTTGTAGAGAACCTATCTAGGGTTTTTCTCTCTGAATGACCTCCTTTACATTTGTGGGTAATGAGGGTATATATAGTATGGGTGAAGGGTATGAAAGTCGCTCTAAAAAATCCTGCAGGCAGAATGTTTCACGACTATCTCGCAGGAAGGCCTTACCCGCGAGACACTCGCGAAAACGACAGCCTGGCACGACTCTTCAGCTTCCAGTCATGTGCTCCTCACGTGGCTCTTTCGTGGGTTAGCTTCCAGCGAGACACTCGCGAAATCCACTGATTCTTCATTTTATGCACGATTCTTCACCAACTTAAACTAAACCCAATACAATAAAATCCCACAAAATACAAGGAAATAAATTAAAGCAATTACAACACTTTTTGTCATGAAATAAGCTAACACTAAAACATAGTTGTAAATCACAACTTTACAATCTCCCCCTTTGACTATTCCGTGACAAAACACCCTATAAGAGACTCTAGACTTAAACGTGAGTTTGGGAACAATGGCAAAACTCACTCACACCCAAATCTAGAAGTTGTGATGAAACTTGGAACATATGTACCTGTAACCTGAAACACTTGCACAAAACACATTAGATCCTCAAGATAAATCAAGTGTTAAAAGGACAATTATAATGTAACAAGTAAATTGTGATCAAGTAAACATCATGTGAAACATGTGAGCAACTTGACCATACACCAAAACAGTCATATAGAAATGACTACAATGATCATATAGCAAAGCAAATGATCATCCAAACATGCAACCAATAAAGCACAATAGCATAAGGTTAAAAGCATGTCCAACACATAAGCATGATGCGATGAGAGCAGCAAAGCATATATACTAAACAATAACTCAAAGTACCATAAAACAACGAGAAAACAAGCATAATGTAAAACAAGATTTCTCAAAAAAATTTCTTCTCCCCCTTAGTATATGCATCTCCCCTATGGCTTTCTCCCCCTACGAATGTGCACGAGGTAGAATTTCTCCCCCTAAGAATGTGCACATGAGTCATATAGAAATGACGAAACACACCGGAATACACTCCGGTATACTCTCCCCCTTTTTGTCACGAATAGACAAATGAGATAAGAGGAAGGAGGGAAAGAAAAGAAGATATGAGCAAGGGTAAAAGATGATGCATGAGGGGTGCAAAATGAATGAGAAAATGAAGTTCAAACGAAAGACAAAAACAAAAACAAAAAATGCTACAAAGCATAAAGTGAACATGACATACTAAGGATGATGAAACATGATATAGACCAAGAGATGACATAGACACAAGAACATGTTATGTGTGCTAAGAAGTCTAAAAAGACTTAACTTGCATGAGTGAATGTGAAAACATGTCAAGTGATCAAGTGTATGCAGCAAAGGTGCATCTAGTGTGCATGTGAGATGCATGACCGATGCATGAATAAGCACTCACGGGGCAAAGTATATAAAACACACCACCAATGATCAAAACATGATAAACATGAATAACTATGGTTATCTCCAAAGTTTGGTACTCATCGGAGTCCAAAACAACAAGAAAATGTCATTTAGGCATTTTATCAAACACTTAGAGTGCATACACTACACATGTATGTTAAACAATGCATGAACATATGAAAAACTTGCCTAAATACATGTTATTTTTGCCACAAGGGGCCAACATCCAAAGCAAATCATCATTTAAAACAAGGCCCAATCAAAAAGATTGACAAAAATTAAGTTTTCCAACTCCCATTTGAAAAAATCCCAACTATGAACATAAAACCCCCCAAAAACATAATCTAAGGATCAAAATCAATGAAAAGAGTTAAAGATTACCTTAGAGATGTTAATGGAATGAAAAACACTTGAATTTAGTTGGATTTTGATGTAGAAACATTAAAACAGGGGTTTGGGAGAGGATGGGAGACGTTTAAAAAAAATGACCCACAAAATGCCCTTTAAAAAGTTGATTTGGAAATTTTCACGGGAAGCTGACTCGCAAAAGTACTCGCGAAAATTTTCGTGGGTAAGCCTTACTCGCGAGCTACTTGTGAAACAGTCGCGAAACTCTCTGTCCAAAGTTGAAAAACTTGATATTTGGACCATTTAACTCCTAGTTGAGCTTACACATGAAATGGGTCACAAAAACACCCAGAAAACATGTTTTTCACACAAAAACAACTTGAAAAACTTTGAAAAACATGGGTGATACAAATCACTTCCAAAAGCAAACAAAAAGAACAAAAATCTTTTTGTTTTAATCCACATATGGTTGAGCACACACACATCACATTTGAACATGTACAATCACACAAATGAAATAGATATTTATTGAACATTAGACTTGTGTGTTGTGGGTGTGTATCAAATGTAGAATAGTCCTTAGTCTAGAGTGAAGCTTCAATGATCAATTCAATCAAATCATGCACAACAAGTACTAAGTCAAGTGGACTATCTCAATTATAAAAATGAGCAAATATGACCTCCCACAAGAGAATGATTACAAAATTTAGAAGCTTTTTATTTTGGCTTCTGCATAAATCATAACAATTGAGAGCTCGAAAATGTGTTGAAAACACAAGAGCTGTTTAGACCCTCAAATTAAAGTTACGGCTCGATAGATTTTACACTAACTTAATACTAAGTGCGGAATAGTGTAAATGTGAGCGGATAAACAAACAAGCTACCCTAATTCATATTAAAAGCAACACAGCAGTAAAATGGAAATATAAAATAGTAGGGAAGAAAGATGCAAACACAAGATAACACGCCGATGTGTTATCGAAGAGGAAACCGAAGTACTCAGCGTAAAACCTCTCCGCCGCCCTGCAAGCGGTAATCGTTCCACTAGACAATCAGTTGGGATACATGGGTTAGCAAGAGACCCTCCAAGCCTAATCTACCCGATGTACCTAAACCCTCCAAGCTCCTACTCCAACAAGGTTTCTCAGAACCGTGTCTTGTCTAGCTCTCTGGATCCCACAACAAGCTCCATGTTGCATCTGCCATCTTTGGCTTCTTCCAATACTTCCCAGCAATACCAAAAACACTCACTACACTCTGAAAATGTGTAGATTGTGTTTGGGTATAAATCTCCTCTCAAGGTATGATAATGGGAGAGGGAATGAGAAGAGGCTACAATGATTTCTCACTAAGGATGAGTAGCTCTCTCTCTAAAAGATGGGTGTGTGTTGTAGAGAACCTATCTAGGGTTTTTCTCTCTGAATGGCCTCCTTTACATTTTTGGGTAATGAGGGTATATATAGTATGGGTGAAGGGTATGAAAGTCGCTCTAAAAAATCTTGTAGGCAGAATGTTTCGCGACTATCACGCGAGAAGGCCTTACCCGCGAGACACTCGCGAAAACAACAGCCTAGCACGACTCTTTAGCTTCCAGTCATGTGCTCCTCACGTGGATCTTTCATGGGTTAGCTTCCAGCGAGACACTCGCAAAATCCACTGATTCTTCATTTTATGCACGATTTTTCACCAACTTAAACTAAACCCAATACAATAAAATCCCACAAAATACAAGGAAATAAATTAAAGCAATTACAACACTTTTTGTCATGGAATAAGCCAACACTAAAACATAGTTGTAAATCACAACTTTACAATCTCCCCCTTTGGCTATTCCGTGACAAAACACCCTATAACAGACTTTAGACTTAAACGTGAGTTTGGGAACAATAGCAAAACTCACTCACACCCAAATCTAGAAGCTGTGATGAAACTTGGAACATATGTACCTGTAACCTGAAACACTTGCACAAAACACATTAGATACTCAAGGTAAATCAAGTGATAAAAGGACAAGTATAATGTAACAAGTAAATTGCGATCAAGTAAATATCATGTGAAATATGTGAGCAACTTGACCATACACCAAAACAGTCATATAGAAATGACTACAATGATCATATAGCAAAGCAAATGATCATCCGAACATGCAACCAATAAAGCACAATAGCATAAGGATTAAAGCATATCCAACACATAAGCATGATGCGATGAGAGCAGCAAAGCATAGATACTAAACAATAACTCAAAGCACCATAAAGCAACGAGAAAACAAGCATAAAGTAAAACAAGATTTTCTTAAAGAAATGTCATCTCCCATTTAGTATATGCATCTCCCCTATGACTTTCTCCCCTTACGAATGTGCACTAGGTAGAATTTCTCCCCCTAAGAATGTGCACATGAGTCATATAGAAATGACGAAACACACCGGTATACACTCCAGTATAATAATTTATCTCCTTAAAAATAAAATTATTTCTAAAAGTATTTTTTATCTCTCTATCTCTACAAATATATCATTCTATTATTTTGAGGTTTTTTTTTTTGTTCGAAAAAATTGGGTGTGTTTGGTTGATATGATTAATTCTTTTTCAAGTGATCTATATTTTTCAAACTGTTGTTATAGTGTTTTTTTTTTTTTTTTCTCTCTTTTTTCTACAATTAAACTTTTTAAAGTTTCAAATTAATTATTTAAATTTCTCATTCAATCAAGGAGATTGTCATGTTAATCAAACTTCATCACAAATCTACAATTGATATTATTCAAATAATTGATAGGCACATATAAGAACATATTCATGCAAATTATATTTTGATATAAACTCAATTTCTCACTTCCAAAATATCTAAAAATTAACTCAAACCAAAACTATAAAAGGGAGGGAGAGTACAAGTGATGACGAACTCACAAAACAGACCACCAATAGATATATATATTTATATTTATATATATAGCCAAATTTTAGAAAAAATCCAATTAGATTTTAATTGGATCCTCAATTTTAAGCCACGTGTCCCATTTAATTTTTGATTTTGTGCCAAGTGAATTATTGAGTGTAAAAATCAAAGAGTCCAAATTCAATTAGATTCTAAATTGGATTTTATTGGAGTCCAATTTTTTGCCACGTATCCACTTAATTTTTTAATTTTTGTTACAAATGAATTATTGAGTAAAAAGATCGAAGAATCTAAATTCAATTAAATTTTAAACCATATATATATATATATAATGAGAAAACCTTAAAGTTAACATTTAAGTAATTTGTACTGAACACACCACAATATTTCTTAATTGATAAAAATGTTGGTAGGTTCTTGATAAAATTACATATTTCTTATGTTATTAAAGTCTTTTATTTTATTTTTTAATATAAATTGTGGATTCACTTATATTTGCTTCCTTTTTTGGCCATTTGAAATGTATATAGGATGAACTTTATTTTTTGGGGGGGGACTGTTTGCTAGGAATACTAGAAACAAATTCCAACCACACATTACATTTTTTCAAAATATCTCACCTTATATAATAATTGAATTAAAATACATTATGTTTCCATGAAGGGGAAAAAAATTATAACACTTTCAAATAATAAATATAGAAAGATTAAATTAGAATTTTTTTTTTTTTTTGGGTGCCCATTTAGGATGCACTTAAAAACCAGCTTATTGCTTTTTTTTATATATACTATTTGCGGGTTTCACAAGAGTGACATGCTTATGTTATTTAAATTTTAATTATTTTTTCTACTATTTGCGAGTCTTATGTGAGTCACCTACTTATTTTATTTAACTTTATCTTTTATTTACAGTAATTTCAACAAAAATGTAGATAAGTTGTTCCCAAACTTTATTAGAAGATAATTACATCATTTTAAGAAGGGTTTAAGAGTAACCCTTATAAGTCTCATCTACTATTTTCCTTTTTCACCTAACCAAAAAAAAAAAACACAAAAAAAAAAAAAAAATGTCAAATATTTCTGCACATCACGTAGTGCACATAAAGGCTTCAAAAACTTATTTTACAAGTAAGAAAATATTCCTAAACAAATCCTAACTGATATGTAATATAGACTTTAATTTAACTAGGAAAAAGTCCTAAAATGAAGGGGAAAAAAATGATAAATCCTAAAATAAGAAAAATTACATGAAAATATAAAAATATAACAAATGGAAAAAATAGACCCAGACATTCTATTTTACATCACCTTGAATTTGAAGAAAGACTTCTGTTGTCATCGTGTATAACCACATCATCAGTTACTTCAATGGAATTCCTTGAGTGGAAATCAGAACCTTTGTGACTTTCTCCTTTAAAGGTATGTGAAGAGAAATCTTTCTGGTCAAAATGTTTTGCCATTTTAACTAATTTGTACCAACAAGAGTTGGTGGGATTGTCGTCACTTAAAACAGGCCAATGTGAGTAAATGAACTTAAACAGATAAACCATGAGTGAGGCCAAGGAAGCGATTCCTGCAATGATGAAGAGGCCCCCAAAACTGTTCACACCAAGACTAGGACTATGTGAAGGGATTGTAGTACTTTGATCTTCACATGTAGTTTGACTTGAAAAGTACTTCTGTTCAATGGCTCCAATTTTCTCTTTGTCTTGAGTGACATTCAAGATTGCCCTCGAAAAGTAAGGTACTAATGGAGATCCTTGTCGGAAGGCCTAAAGAAACATGTAACAAAATTATAGCATTTTGTGGGGGGAAAAAAAGATGGAATAATAGGCTTTGATCAATAAAATCCAATACAAAATCCTTGAAATTAAAAGAATAATGATTTTCTTTTTGGGAGAGAGAAACTTACAAAGCCAAATCCATCAGTTTTGTAGGTGGGTCCAACCACAGTATATCTAGAGCAAAACTTAGCAAGGAAGAGCTTGATATAAGGGATTTCATCAAAAATAGCTGCAACCCCACCATTGTGAGTTCCTTTTGACAATGCTTCATGATACTCCTCAAGGGTCACATACGGCTTCAACTTTGACTCAGAGAAATCTAATTGTTTTATTAGAAGCCCCTTGACAAAGGAATCCTTTTGATATCCAACAAAATAGCCATTATTTTTAATCTCTTTTATGTCAATAAATGTAGGCTGCAATCTCTGTACTGTTAAGATCGAGGTTAGGCTTGCAGTATAACTTTGAGTCAGGATGAGTACCACGAAAATCCATATAATAAGCACAAATCTTGACCAATTATTTACCACATTTTCCTCTGCAAGCACCATGAATTATTATTACTATACACATGCATAAAGAATATTCATGTTTTGAATTGAATAGAAGTAGAAAGAGATAATAAAATTTTGGGAAATATACACAAATCTTATGTGGTTTTCTTGTAAAACACATAATCCGCTTGAGGTTTTGAGTGTAACACTTAACCCCTCATGGTATTATTTTGTGTGTAAAGTAATACTTAACCCTAAAAGTTATTGGATGTAACAATAAACCCCTTGAGGTTTTTGAGTGTTACGCAAAACCCCCCTTTGGTATTGTTTTATGTGAAAATGAATCTCTAAATATGGACATGTGTCATCATATGCAACTCACCAATTATTTTTATGGATGTTTAATGATTTACGCATAAAACAATACCACGAGGAAATAAGTGTTGCATTCAAAATTTCAGGAGGCTTATGTGTTGCAAAGAAATCATAGGGGGCTTTGTATAGTTTTTCCTAAAATCTTTCTAGAGGATTGAAGAAAATTTACTATGAGCAAAGGCAAGTGTTGAGAAGGAGAACCAAAAAATCAACCCAAGTTGTTGCTTTGGAGGGCCTCTAAAGTCAGGGTTTACACGGTGTTCAAGAACCCATATTACCAAACCTGTAAAGATGAAAGCTACACCAGTTGTTAACCAAAGGGACAAGCTTAGTGGCTTTAAGAAAATCCACAAGTTTTTGCTCACATCAACTTTCACCAAAACCACCATCGATACGCCTGATTCTGTATAAGGCAATGTGAAATCAACATATAAGGAGCGATTTGACACAATTGTTATGTCTCCAACAACTGCGTCGTACTTCTGCATTGAGAGAGAGAGAGAGAGAATTATCAATTTATCGACTTTGAAAAAAGTAAAATGAGGTAATTAATTAACAACCACTAAAAGTGAATAAAAATCTTATGTTCTACTTGAGTATTACATTTTATGCTCTACCATTCACAAGCCATCACATGTCTCCTTTTCTTCCTTATAAAGTAATAAAAATTTAAAATGAAAAAAAAAATGATATATGACATACTCTAACTGGTGGAGTATAAAGTAAGATACTTAATGTGGAATAAAAGAATTTTTATTCGAAAAAAAAAACCAAATTTATGATGTATTGCAGTAGGTATAGCAAAAACTGGAATAGTCATATAATATAACAAAAAATTTATCGCCTAGAGTCATTAGCAAGAAAAAATAAATAAATAAAAAATAAATAAAAAAACCCACCTGAATTTTAATTTGGTAAAGAAGTTCATCGTATGATCCATTACTCTGCCTATGTTTATTCATGTAGGGAATAAACTCATGAGGAAGGGGGAAAGGTAATGCATCTTGTACAGCATGGAACACATCAATGGCGAACCCTGATATGCTTGGCTTATCAGTAGGCCAGTCCACTCTCAGGAATTCTTTAAAACCTTTTCTAACTGGAACCCCAATCCTTAACTTTGTCGGCTGCTCTGTTGTGTCTCCTGGCCAGAGGGGTTGTTTAAGTTTGTCCTTTGATGTTGAGTATGCCTCTTTACCAGTGTAATTCAAATTTTGTGAAAATCCTCTCTGTCGGGTCCAATATCCAATAATCCTCTCAGTTTTTCCTATCACATTGAATATTTCAACGGCTGAAGGCTCCAACTGTCCATTAACCAAATGAAAATTTCCACTTAGGCCTTGAAACGTAGTAGTTAGGATTGCATTGCAAAGCTTTGTACCCATTTCAAAAATGCCTAAAGTTGCAAGATCAACTTTACTACTGCTATCATTTTGCTTCAAGAAGCTAGAATGCACTATGCCAGCCTTCTCCACTGCAATTGCCAATGCCCAAACTGTATCATATGCCCATAATCCAAAGAGGTTTAAGCTAGTAGTACTCTTACTCTTTGTTTTGATTGAGGTTAAATTTCTCCTCCATTTAATTTCAAAATCTTTAAGTTGTTTAGATGGAGGTATATATGGCCTTATTCCCAATACACCTTGCATTGAGTCCATGACCTTTGAGCCCATAGGATCTAGCAAAGATGATAACCCTTCTGTGAAGATCCATGCATACCCTTCACTCATCATTCCTGCATTCTTTGCAAGTGCGAAGAGTTTGGAGCCAAGTGAAGCAGCCACGTGAACAAGGAATATTCTTGTATGATTTGCCTTTAACTTTTCAAGCTCTTCACTGATTTCAGTATTATTTGAAGATGGTGGAATGACACTTCTGTAAGGCACCCGAGTGTCAATCTCTTGTAATGCGTCCATCAAAAATGGAATTAAACCATTTCCATAATCTGTGTCTTCATAAATAAGGACAATCTCCCACCAACCAAAGGCCTTAACAATGTCTGATATGGCTTTAACCTGTGCGGAGTCCTCTTGGGTTGTGCGTATGAAAAACGGGTTCTGGGATGGAGAAAGAGAGGGACTTGTGGCTGAAAAGGAAATGATGGGAACTTGAGCTTTGCGGCCAAGTTCTATGACAAACCTAGTTTGTGCTGAACTTTGAGGTCCTATAATGGCTTGCACTTCTTCATGCTTCATTAAATCCATTGCTAAATTTCATTTCAACAGTGAATGACTTAGAAAATGATAATTTTACTGGCAATGCAAGAACAAGAACAACAAAAACAATAATAAAAACCACAAAAAAATTATAATAAACATGATCATAACATGTTTGTTAGAATATAAGCCAATTGATCCAGGAGTCCACTGTACTATCTAAGTAGTATTGATAAATTACTAATTGTTTTAAAAGTTTATAAACTATTGGGAATTGGTTAATTTAATCATAATTCTAACAAGTATAGTATATCACTCCATAATCCCTATACTTTGTGCTTCATATTATTGTACTTGTGTACTTCTGTATTATTCCCTACACCTATATGAAGGTAACCTTTCTACAGTTTTACACAGTTCAAATATACCAGCATTCAATCTTTTCAATATTGTTAGCATGTTGGAATTGTGTATTTTGTGGACCAACATATCTGTTTGAATTTGATTAATTATAAGTCCATCCAAGGAGAGGTCACGAAGTTGATCACAACTACAAAACTGATACTTTACGATAAGAGATGAATTGTTCGTAGAAAGTTGAAGGTGCAAAATGAAATGCTGAGATTAATTCTATAACTAAACTGAATCAGACTGCACTTTCAGAAGTTTGGATAATTATACATGGAGGAGCAAAATTCCCCAGGGAAGCTTGAGATGCATTAATTAGTATAAGGAAGGACTATGATATGCATCAATTCAAAAAATTCCTAGTCAAAAATTGAATAAATATCCTATATCTCACTATAAATATTTTACCTTATGCTTCACACTGTAATATATCATTTGATTTTTTTGTTATAAACTATATTATATTATTTGAATTTTTTTTTTCATTTAAACTTTGGTTACTTTATATGAAGACCGAAAAAATAGAAGAAATGCTGGGGTTTTTTTTTTTTTTTTTTTTTTTTTTTGGGCTAAACAGAAGAAATGCTGGTTGTGACTGATAAGAGTAGGACCATAGATTTTTATTTTCATAAGCTTTAGTGTGAAAGAGGACTCTCCCTTGACAAGACCCTAATAATAAAAATCTTCTTGTTATGTGACTTTCAGCCTTGTAGGTCGCCCTCACTATCATAGAATACAATGTAAAATGTAAGACTTTTTTACTTTTTGAATGGATTATTGTCAAGATTGTCAATAAGTCTAGGAAGACAAAAAATCTAACAAATTCTGAGGTAGTGACTTGTTATCGATAAGTTAAAAATTACATTAGTAATGGGTTCAAATAAAAACTAGTAAAAATAGGTTGAAATAAGTAAAAATTTATAAATTCAACTGATAATACTTCAAGAATTTTTGGGTAAAAAAAAAAAAAAAGCATATCTGGTGGCATTTTATAACTTACCTGTAGATGCTGCAGTAATGACACCATCCCCAGAATCCTTTGTGAAGAGAGCAAGTCTGGTGTGATAGTCATAATTCACAGCATAAAAGTCATAGAGTGCCATGGACATGTAGCTCTCTGCCACTCTTCCCACTGGAGACTTCAAATCAAGAACTACACCTACTGGTATCACCTCCTTTGCGGCCATCAACAAAGGCTCATGACCCCAGAGGCTAAGACTGAGCAAGAGAGAGGGTAAGAAAGTGAGGAGGTGCTTTTGGTTTGCCATTGTCAAGCAAGCTTAAGCTTTGCAAGTTAGTTCTAAGAGGGACCACGTTAATTAGTATTTACTATTAATTGTTTGAAAATGCTTTCTTATTAAAAGACAAAATGGCTTTCGACGTTGAAGTTTCTGGGGAGCTGATAGTTGACTGACTTGGCTTTTGGCTTTGAGAGATGAGAGCCCCAAATTACGAGGAAGTAGTGGGATCCACCAGCTGCGAGGGGAGGACTTTATTCATTGAGAAGTTATATTATGTTTTCGGTGCATGTTACTTCTCTCTCACAAAGAGGTGGACCCTACTGATAGAGTTTTTCTTGGCGGTAGCTGATTTCTTTGTCAATGTCCCCTATCCATTTGATTGATCATTTACATCATTACCTCAAAATCAAATTTCCTCTCTCCAAAAAAAAAAAAAACAAAAATCAAATATCCTCTCAGCCGAAGCAAGCTAGACCCCTTATTATTGTTTGGAATTATTGTAGACAATACAGTTTTAAGACGTAACTTTGTGATAGAGAGTTTTAATCGAAAAAGTGATAACATGTTTAGTTATAATACCTACCCATCTCGCATTAAATACATTGAAGTTTTAACTTTTAACATCCATTTGGTAACCAAATTGATTAAAAACAAAATGGCAAATTTTATTAACCTACTCGAAAATTTGGGCTAATGCCAACTAGGCTCAAGAAATTTCAAAACTAACCAAATTGATCCTTAAACCCAACTTAATTCTTAGATCCCGTTAGCCTTTGTTACTAGTTTACTATAAGTACAAAGTTGGAATACAAACTTGGTTATTGTCTAAGGCTACAACTTTATTTAATATGTTTTTATTGAATGTAAATTTTGACAAATCTACCATTGGATTACTTTTTCTTCTTATATTCTCCATGCTTGCAAATTTTCCAAAAGATCAAAGATCAATAGCTATGTCATCAATCAATTCTTAAAATTACAAGTTTTTGTAATCTAAAATTATACTTAAAACTGAGTTTGATAATCATATAATAAATAACATCCGATTGACATAAAATTTGACATGTGTGTTAAAAGTGTAAAAAACATGCAATCCAACGGTTAGATTTTCAAAATATGTAACAATGTTAATTTTTTTAAAGGAAATTGTAGCCTTAAACTACAACCAAGTTTGTAGTCAAATTTTGTCTTTACTATAAATAACCATGGCAATATGCATTAACATTAAATTAATAATATATATATATATATATATATAAAATATGTGTAACAGAAAAAGTAACACAAATATATACAAAGACAAAAAAAAAAAAAAAAAAAAAAAAAAAATCCATTATAGATTGATAGTAAACTTTTGATTTTGTGAGTGAGAGTGTAAGATTGAGAAGTGAATAATGTTTTCAAATTTT